>WNWK01009830.1:7500-47500 GCA_009830355.1 Cherax destructor
CTCTTGCACAGACTCCGGGGCTACATTGAATGGCTTCCTATTGCCTTTTATGTCTCCAGTTCATTCAAAAGTTTTTCTTTCCACCTTTTACCCTGGTGTGTGTACGATGTCCAGTACTTGCTGGTGCACCCTAATTTTTTTTTAATCTCACGTCTCTAGTGTCGCTTCCGTTTTCACTGGGAAGGCCTCAGGACATCGTTCAACTCTACACCTATTTATTTGTAAATCCTCCTTCTCCTGCTCCTCTTCCTCATTTTCCTCCTATTCCTCCTTTCCTCTGCTTTATCACCTACTTCTTTCCCTATTGTCCAGAACTATTGTTGTCTGCTCTACTACTACTATTACTGCTACTACTACCACTACTACTACTATTACTATTACTGCTACTACTACCACTACTACTACTATTACTACTACTACTACTATTACTACTACTACTATTATTACTACTACCACTATTTTTACTATTGCCACCAAAAGCTTCTTATGTTCCAATTCATCTCTATCAGAAGCACTTCAGGTGAGTATTAGGTCTAGTCTTGCTGGTTCATCCTCTCTCTCTCGTCACCTAGGTGTACTGACACACTGTGTTTCACCACCACCCCTTCAATCATCTTAGCACTCTGTGGGTAGCAGGTCTCCTCCTATTTGGTGGAGGGTTGTAGCTCACTGCTACTATTACTTTGAGTCATCCATGTCTTGGCTGGGCCCAGTTAGTAGTCATTTAACTATTTTATGTTTCTCTGGTCTCCTTTAAACTGCGCTGGTTTATGTCTAGCAGTGCTACACTATACTACATTATACTACAGTATGCTACATTATACTACACTATGCTACATTATACTACACTATGCTACATTATACTACACTATGCTACATTATACTATACTACATTACACTACACTATACTCTTTCAAGTCCTCTCTTTTCTTATTATTAGATAGCCTGATGGGAATATGGCATCGGTAAATACACACACACACAAACACATAGGGGCCAGGAGCTATGAATCGACCCCTGCAACTACAACTAGGTGAGTACACACACATGTATGTGTGTGAATGAGAGAGACATCAACAATAGCAGCCTGGCTGGTAGGAAGGTCAGTATAATGAACCACTACAACACACACTAAAACAATGAACATTTCACTATCACTTGACATGATCCTCTCTTTGATCCCCTCATTACCAGTGGCACCAGCGGCACTCTCACCCCTACACACCTGGCACTAGTGCTGACAGCATCTCTGAACCAGCATCACAAATCCCACAGATAAAGCCTTGGGAGAGCAGGTAAGAGAGAGGTAATAGCCTTACCTGGTCGTCAGGTCACCCTAGATGATCCAGGTGAGAGTCGGTGTTAATTAGGTGTATTTGTGGTGTATATTCCTGCCAGTTATGACAGGTATACTTGTATATAGGCTAGGATGTGGCATGATCTGGATGTGGCGTATATTCCTGTCAGCCAAGCCAGTGATGATCCTTTTTAAATCACTTGTTCTCTCTAGGCTAGAATACTGCTGTACATTAACATCTCCATTCAAGGCAGGTGAAATTGTAGAACTAGAGAATGTACAGAGAACCTTTACTGCACATATAAGTTCCGTCAAACACCTTAACTACTGGGAACGCTTGGAAGTACTTGACTTGTACTCACTGGAGCGTAGGCGAGAGAGATACATCATAATCTACACCTGGAAAATCATAGAGGGACTGGTCCCTAATCTGCACACAGAAATCACTCCCTACCAAAGCAGAAATCTTGACAGGCGGCGCAACATATACCCAGTGAAAGTAGGGGCGCCATTAATACACTAAGAGAAAACACAATAAGTGTGTGGGGCCCAAGACTGTTCATCAGCCTCCCACCAGCCATAAGGGGAATTACCAATAGACCCCTGGTTGTCTTCAGGATGGAGCTGGACAGATACGTAAAGTCAGTGCCGGATCAGCCGGGCTGTGGTTCGTACGTTGGACTACGCGTTGCCAGCAGTAACAGCCTAATTGATCAAGTCCTGATCCAAAAAGAAGCCTGGTCATGGACCGGGCCGCGGGGGCGTTGACCCCCGGAATACCCTCCAGGTAGGTAGACACAAACATAGGTTAGGATGTAGTATGATCTGGTTGTGGTGTATTTCCTGCCATTATGGCACATATACTCATACACAGAGGGGTGGTGTAGAGGGGTGGTGGGGTGTAGAGGGGGTGGTGGGTGGTGTAGAGGGGTGGTGGGGGTGTAGAGGGGGTGGTGGGTGGTGTAGAGAGGGGTGGTGGGCAAGAGAGAGAGGGTGGTGGGCAGAGAGAGGGTGGTGGGCAAGAGAGAGAGGGGTGGTGGGCAAGAGAGGGGTGGTGGGCAAGAGAGAGAGGGTGGTGGGCAAAGAGAGAGGGTGGTGGGCAAGAGAGAGAGGGGTGGTGGGCAAGAGAGAGAGGGGTGGTGGGCAAGAGAGAGAGGGGTGGTGGGCAAGAGAGAGAGGGGTGGTGGGCAAGAGAGAGAGGGGTGGTGGGCAAGAGAGAGAGGGGTGGTGGGCAAGAGAGAGAGGGGTGGTGGGCAAGAGAGAGGGGTGGTGGGCAAGACAAGACAGAGAGGGTGGTGGGCAGTAGCAAGTTATCAGTAAGGAACCAGCAACAGTGTGATGAACTACACAATAAATATATTCTCCCTCCTTCTCTTTCCTCCCTCCCTCCTTCCCTCTCTCCCTCCCTCCTTCCCTCTCTCCCTCCCTCCTTCCCTCTCTCCCTCCCTCATTCCCTCTCCCTGCCAGTAACTCATTCTCTCCCTCTCATACATTATCACAAATATTGACCCTTACTCTCCCTCTCTTTTTTTTTTTTTAACACACAGTTTGACAAGGTTAAGTTAAGGATCCCTAACTTTATTGACAAGTTATTGACAAGTTAAGGATCCCTAGCTTTATTGACAAGTTAAGGATCCCTAGCTTTATTGACAAGCTATTGACAAGTTAAGGATCCCAAACTTTATTGACAAGCTATTGACAAGTTAAGGATCCCTAGCTTTATTGACAAGTTAAGGATTCCTAACTTTATTGACAAGTTAAGGATTCCTAACTTTATTGACAAGTTAAGGATCCCTAGCTTTATTGACAAGCTATTGACAAGTTAAGGATCCCTAAACTTTATTGACAAGCTATTGACGTTAGGATAGCTTTATTGACAAGTTAAGGATTCCTAACTTTATACGTGATCAACTTTATTGACAAGTTAAGGATCCCTAGCTTTATTGACAAGTATTGACAAGTTAGATCCCTAAACTTTATTGACAAGTATTGACAAGTTAAGGATCCCTAGCTTTATTGACAAGTTATTGACAAGCTATTGACAAGTTAAGATCTCTTAACATTATTGACAAGTTAAGGATCCTAACTTTACAATTGGACTAACTTTATTGACAAGTTAAGGATTCCTAACTTTATTGACAAGTTAAGGATTCCTAACTTTATTGACAATTTAAGGATTCCTAACTTTATTGACAAGCTAAGAGCTGTTACCTACATCAGGTCATTTGAAAGTATTTTTATTGTTATGAAACATACAAGTAGGGAACAGGATGAAGTTGGAGCCATCTGTGGGCCAGCTGTGGACCATCTGTGGGCCAGCTGTAGACCATCTGTGGGCCAGCTGTGGACCATCTGTGGGCCAGCTGTAGACCATCTGTAGGCCAGCATTTTCATTTGATCAACTGACTTTATCTCGTTGACATCATAATACTGTAAGAATGTGTTCCAGACTCGAGTCATCCTGGGGATAAATGATCTCTCTCACTCCCTCTCTCACTCTCTCCCTCCTTCTCACTCTCTCTCTCTCTCTCTCTCTCTCTCTCTCTCTCTCTCTCTCTCTCTCTCTCTCTCTCTCTCTCTCTCTCTCTCTCTCTCTCTCTCTCCTCTCTCTCTCTCTCTCTCTCTCTCTCTCTCTCTCTCTCACTGACCTTCTGAGAAGTTGAAATAATTATTAAAAAAATTGAAATAATTCAAGATTTTTTATCTTGCACTTGTAGAATATATAAGAGGAGAAATCAGAGTATACCTGAGTATACCTGAGCATACCTGAGTATACCTGAGCATACCTGAGTATACCTGAGTATACCTGCGTATACCTGAGTATACCTGAGCTTACCTGAGTATACCTGAGAATACCCCCAGTATACCTGAGTATACCTGAGAATACCTGAGTATACCTGAGTATACCTGAGCATACCTGAGTATACCTGAGCATACCTGAGTATACCTGAGTATACCTGCGTATACCTGAGTATACCTGAGCTTACCTGAGTATACCTGAGAATACCTCAGTATACCTGAGTATACCTGAGAATACCTGAGTATACCTGAGTATACCTGAGCATACCTGAGTATACCTGAGCATACCTGAGTATACCTGAGTATACCTGCGTATACCTGAGTATACCTGAGCTTACCTGAGTATACCTGAGAATACCTCAGTATACCTGAGTATACCTGAGAATACCTGAGTATACCTGAGTATACCTGAGCTAACCTGAGTATACCTGAGGATACCTGAGCAACCTGAGTATACCTGAGATACCTGAGATACCTGAGTATACCTGAGCATACCTGAGAATACCTGAGTATACCTGAGTATACCTGAGTATCTTCTGAAGCTTCCTGGCATACGTGAAATACCCAAACTTCCTGTCCTGATAATCACTTACGCTCTATCTTTACCACACACACCGACACATACCACACACCACAACATATACTGAGTATACTATATATATATATATATACTGATATATACTTAATATATACCTATATAATACCTATATATATATAATTATATATAAAAATTTTCCCCTGATTTCTACTTGTTGCTGAACATACCTGAGTATCCTGAATTGCCTGAGGTATGACCTGAGTATCAACTCCCTGTGATATTCATATATACCTGAGGTTAACTGAGGTATATCTTAGAATGCCTCAGTATGGGGCTAGTTATCACTGGAATGACCTGGTTCCTGTATACCTGAGCTAACCTGAGTATACCTGAGGATACCTGAGCATACCTGAGTATACCTGAGAATACCTGAGTATACCTGAGTATACCTGAGTATACCTGAGAATACCTGGTATACCTGAGTATACCTGAGTATTCTTGTCTTGAAGCTCCTCCTTCGGCACCTTACGTGAATACTACACCTAACTTCCTGCTCCTGATATAATATCTACTTACCCGCTCTATCTTTACACACACACACACACACACACACACACACACACACACACACACACAATATATATATATATATATATATATATATATATATATATATATATATATATATATATATATATATATATATATATATATATATATATTTTGCCCTGATTTCTTACTTGTTGCTGCAACATTGCAAGCTCCTGATTTATTGATTGCAACATGAAAGGCCTAGACCTATCATTCAACTCCCCTGTGGATATTTTCATATATAATGTGGAAGGTTAGAACTATTGGTCTATATTTCTTGCTAATGCTTTGCTGCCACCTTTGTGGAGTGGGGCTATGTCTTTTTTTTTATCATCTGTGTGATGACCCCCGTGTCTCTGCTCCCTCTACATACCATACTTAAGACACGTGAAAGGGGTTCACTGCAGTTCTTGATGAACACGGAGTTCCATGAGTCTGGTGCAGAGTGCATGGGCGTGTTGCCAATGGCTTTTTCAAAGTCCAGAGGCGTCAGGGTTAGATCAGAAATTCTGGAGATGTTGACAAAATTTTGGGTCTCGTTTATAGACAATTTATTCGGATCGTCAATCTTGAGTCCGAGTCACGACTCTACTAAACCACAGAGTCATTTTGAGACTTCAGTATTTCGCCGATTTCTGTTCTGCCATCAGTGTAAGTGCCATCTTGTTTAAGCAAGGGCCCAATAATGTGTTTTTTTTCTTGCTTTTGACATGTGAAATATTTTGGATTTCTTTCAATTACATTTATGGCTTTTAGCTGCTGTCTCTCCTGGATCCTGTATAAATCATTTAACTAAGTTTCATTATTTACTACTTTCCTGGTCAGTGCTTCCACATTTCTGATAATTTAGCCCCCTTGAGAAAGTCAGTGATTCTTCACCTTCACATGTAGGGGGAGCATCTCTCTCTTTCCAGTTTACATCTTATTTTCCTTAGGGAAATATCCCTTGAACATAATTCAGCTGCTACTGACTTGATCTTTTCAAGGCACTGCTTTGGATTCACGTTATTTAAGATATCTTCCCAACATGTTTCATTAAGGACATGAATTATTTGATCCCAGTTGATGTTCATCTTCTTGAAGTTGAATTTGTTGAAGAGACTCTAGTAGCCCCACCATCACAGAGCTGCTACTACTACTACTACGTCTACTACTACTACTACTACGTCTACTACTACTACTACTACGTCTACTACTACTACTACTACGTCTACTACTACTACTACTACCAACAACGATTACCTTATTCCTTGCACATCACTCTATATCTATAGATAACTTCTGTGTCGCTGTAGTGTTGGTAACGGCTTGACAAAGCTCCTGGAGAGCGAAACGTTGCCACAGCAAAACGTCTCACTGGTCGCACTTTGTGTCATTTCACCTAATACATTTGCATTTAACTGGTGAGGATGACTGTGTATACAAATCTGAACCTGGAGAAGGTAATCATATCAAGTAATAACAACCTTCATTAATGTTATATTTCGTATCAGGTCATTACTTGTGAAAATAAGGTCAAGTGTGCTTTTCAGTCTTGTTGGCTCCTGATTCAGCAGTTCTTGTGTGTGAGTGAGAATTGTCACCAGAGCTGCCGCTGACTATCTTCAAATCGCTTTTCCTCTCTAGGCTGGAATATTGCTGTACAATAACAGCCCCTTTCAAGACATGCGAAATTGCGGACCTTGAGAATATACAGAGAACTTTCACGGCACATATAAGTACGATAAAGCACCTAAATTACTGGGAACAGTTGAAGTCCCTTGATTTGTACTCCCTGGAACGTAGGCGAGAAAGATACATGATAATATACACTTGGAAAATCCCAGAGGGATTAGTCCCAATTCTGCACACGAAAATCACTCCCTACGAAAGCAAAAGACTCGACAGGAGATACAACACCCCCCAATGAAAAGCAGGGGTGCCACGAGTACACTAAGAGGTAACACAAACAGTGTCAGGGGCTCAAGACTGTTTACCTGCCTCCCAGCATACATAAGGGAGATTACCAACAGACCCCTGGCTGTCTTCAAGACCACTGGCTGTCTTCAAGACCCTTGGCTGTCTTCAAGACCTTTGGCTGTCTTCAAGACCCTTTGGCTGTCAAGACCCCTTCTGTCTTCAAGACCCCTGGTTGTCTTCAAGACCCCTGGCTGTCTTCAAGACCCTTGGCTGTCTTCAAGACCCCTGGCTGTCTTCAACACCCTTGGCTGTCTTCAAGACCCCTGGCTGTCTTCAAGACCCCTGGCTGTCTTCAAGACCCCTGGCTGTCTTAAGGACCCCTGGCTGTATTCAAGACCCTTGGCTGTCTTGAAGACCCTTGGCTGTCTTCAAGACCCCTGGCTGTCTTCAAGACCCCTGGCTGTCTTGAAGACTCTTGGCTGTCTTGAAGACCCCAGGCTGTCTTGAAGACCCCTGGCTGTCTTCAAGACTCTTGGCTGTCTTCAAGACCCCAGGCTGTCTTGAAGACCCCTGGCTGTCTTCAAGACCGTTGGCTGTCTTCAAGACCCCAGGCTGTCTTGAAGACCCCTATCTGTCTTCAAGACCGTTGGCTGTCTTCAAGACCCCTGGCTGTCTTCAAGACCGTTGGCTGTCTTCAAGACCCCTGGCTGTCTTCAAGACCGTTGGCTGTCTTCAAGAAGATGGACAGACATATTAAGTCAGTACCTGACCAGCCGGGCTGTGGTTCTTACGTCAGTTTACGTGCGGCCAACAGTAACAACCTAGTTGATCAATCCCTGACCCATCACGAGGCCGGGTCACGGACCGGAACCCTCCAGGTATAATCAAGGTATACTCCAGGTATAATCAAGGTATACTCCAGGTATACTCCAGGTATAATCAATGTATACTCCAGGTATAATCAAGGTATACTCCAGGTATAATCAAGGTATACTCCAGGTATACTCCAGGTATAATCAAGGTATACTCCAGGTATACTCCAGGAATAATCAAGGTATACTCCAGGTATAATCAAGGTATACTCCAGGTATAATCAAGGTATACTCCAGGTATAATCAAAGTATACTCCATGTATAATCAAGGTATAATCAAGGTATACTCCAGGTATAATCAAGTTATACTCCAGGTATAATCAAGGTACACTCCAGGTATACTCCAGGTATAATCAAGGTATACTCCAGGTATCCTGGTGTCATCTCTGTTAAAATATTATTTTCGACTTCCGTTATAAATGTCTAAGATTGAAATCAGGAAACAACAGATACTGGGGAAAGGTGGGGAGAGGATGAAGATAGTGGTGGGGAGAGGATGAAGATAGTGGTAGGGAGAGGATGAAGATAGTGGTGGGGAGAGGATGAAGATAGTGGTGGGGAGAGGATGAAGATAGTGGTGGGGAGAGGATGAAGATAGTGGTGGGGAGAGGATGAAGATAGTGGTGGGGAGAGGATGAAGATAGTAGTGGGAGAGGATGAAGATAGTGGTGGGAGAGAGATGAAGATAGTGTGTGGGGAGAGGATGAAGATAGTGGTGGGGAGAGGATGAAGATAGTGGTGGGGAGAGGATGAAGATAGTGGTGGGGAGAGGATGAAGATAGTTGTGGGGAGAAGATGAAGATAGTGGTGGGGAGAGGATGAAGATAGTGGTGGGAGAGGATGAAGATAGTGGTGGGGAGAAGATGAAGATAGTGGTGGGGAGAGGATGAAGATAGTGGTGGAGAGGATGAAGATAGTGGTGGGAGAGGATGAAGATAGTGGTGGGAGAAGGGTGAAGATAGTGGTGGGGAGAGGATGAAGATAGTGGTGGGGAGAGGATGAAGATAGTGGTGGGGAGAGGATGAAGATAGTGGTGGGGAGAGGATGAAGATAGTGGTGGGGAGAGGATGAAGATAGTGGTGGAGAGAAGATGAAGATAGTGGTGGGGAGAAGATGAAGATAGTGGTGGGGAGAGGATGAAGATAGTGGTGGGGAGAGGATGAAGATAGTGGTGGGGAGAGGATGAAGATAGTGGTGGGGAGAAGATGAAGATAGTGGTGGGGAGAGGATGAAGATAGTGGTGGGGAGAGGATGAAGATAGTGGTGGGGAGAAGATGAAGATAGTGGTGGGGAGAGGATGAAGATAGTGGTGGGGAGAGGATGAAGATAGTGGTGGGGAGAGGGTGAAGATAGTAGTGGGGAGAAGATGAAGATAGTGGTGGGGAGAGGATGAAGATAGTGGTGGGAGAGGATGAAGATAGTGGTGGGAAAAGATGAAGATAGTGGTGGGGAGAGGATGAAGATAGTGGTGGGGAGAAGATGAAGATAGTGGTGGGGAGAGATGAAGATAGTGGTGGGAGAAGATGAAGATAGTGGTGGGGAGAAGATGAAGATAGTGGTGGGGAGAAGATGAAGATAGTGGTGGGGAGAGGATGAAGATAGTGGTGGGGAGAGATGAAGATAGTGGTGGGGAGAGGATGAAGATAGTAATGAGGAGAAGATGAAGATAGTAGTGGAGAAGATGAAGATAGTGGTGAGGAGAAGATGAAGATAGTGGTGGGGAGAGGATGAAGATAGTGGTGGGGAGAAGATGAATATAGTGGTGGGGAGAGGATGAAGATAGTGGTGGGGAGAAGATGAAGATAGTGGTGGGGAGAGGATGAAGATAGTGGTGGGGAGAAGATGAAGATAGTGGTGGAGAGGATGAAGTTATGTGGGAGAAGATGAAGATAGTGAGTGGAAGAGGATGAAGATAGTGGTGGGGAGAGGATGAAGATAGTGGTGGGAGAGGATGAAGATAGTGGTGGGAGAGGATGAAGATAGGGTGGGGAGAGGATGAAGATAGTGGTAGAAGAAGATGAAGATAGTGGTGGGGAGAGGATGAAGATAGTAGTGGGGAGAGGATGAAGATAGTGGTAGGGAGAGGATGAAGATAGTGGTGGGGAGAGGATGAAGATAGTGGTAGGGAGAAGATGAAGATAGTGGTGGGGAGAAGATGAAGATAGTGGTGGGAGAAGATGAAGATAGTGGTGGGAGAGGATGAAGATATTGGTGGGAGATGATGAAGATAGTGGTGGGGAGAAGATGAAGATATTGGTGGGGAGAAGATGAAGATAGTGGTGGGAAGGATGAAGATAGTGGTGGGGAGAAGATGAAGATAGTGGTGGGAGAAGATGAAGATAGTGGTGGGAGAAGATGAAGATAGTGGTGGGGAGAGGATGAAGATAGTGGTGGAGAGGATGAAGATAGTGGTAGGGAGAGGATGAAGATAGTGGTGGGAGAAGATGAAGATAGTGGTGGGAGAAGATGAAGATAGTGGTGGGGAGAAGATGAAGATAGTGGTGGGGAGAAGATGAAGATAGTGGTGGGGAGAGGATGAAGATAGTGGTGGGGAGAAGATGAAGATAGTGGTGGGGAGAGGATGAAGATAGTGGTGGGGAGAAGATGAAGATAGTGGTGGGGAGAAAATGAAGATAGTGGTGAGGAGAAGATGAAGATAGTGGTGGGGAGAGGATGAAGATAGTGGTGGGGAGAAAATGAAGATAGTTGTGGGAGAGGATGAAGATAGTGGTGAGGAGAAGATGAAGATAGTGGTGGGGAGAGGATGAAGATAGTTGTGGGAGAGGATGAAGATAGTGGTGGGGAGAAGATGAAGATAGTGGTGGGGAGAGGATGAAGATAGTGGTGAGGAGAAGATGAAGATAGTGGTGGGGAGAAGATGAAGATATTGGTGGGGAGAGGATGAAGATAGGGGTGAGGAGAAAATGAAAATGGGGTGGGGAGAGGTCTCCCAATCATCCATCTTTACTCCCCTCTCCATTTCAAATCTCCCTCCCTCTCATCTCCCTTTGCATTCATTCAAGTTCCTTCACTCATTTCCAATTCTTTCATTACCTATCTTCCAAGTCTTATCCCCTCCCTCTCTCTCCCCTTGCCTCACCCCTGAACCCCTCTCCTTCCCCACTCCTTGGAACAACCTAATAAACATACAAAATCTTTAAAATTATAAAGGAGGGAGAGGAGGAGGAGGGGAGAAGGGTAGGGTGAAGGGAGGTTAGGAGGAGGGGGAGAAGGGTAGGGTGAGGGGGAGGGGAGGAGGTTGGGTTAGGGGGACTGGGAGTGGGAGGGGTGGGGACGGGGAGGGGTGGGGACGGAGGGGGCGGTAAGGTAGACGGGGAGGGGGACGGAGACGGAAAGGAAGAGGGGTGGGGACGGGGAGGGTAGGGAAGGAAGTGGGGTAGGGGTGGGGACGGGGAAAGGTAGGGGGACGGGAAGTGGAGGGAAGGGGAGAGGGACGAGGAGTCAATAATAAAACTCAAGAAATTGGTTTCCTGAGGGAGTGAAAAATGGGGAGATAAATTTAGGGAGTTGGGAAAATGGGAGACCAAGGCAGAGGAAATTGGGATTTAAACTGACCTCAGAAAATTGGGATATTTAATTCTCTCTCTCTCTCTCTCTCTCTCTCTCTCTCTCTCTCTCTCTCTCTCTCTCTCTCTCTCTCTCTCTCTCTCTCTCTCTCTGAGAAACGGTAAACCCACAGGGGCGTTGAGCGTCTGGAGGGGGGAAACGGGAAGTGGAACGTACCCAGGTTTGATCCAGGGAGGGTGAGGGAGAGGGGGAGAAGAGAGGGGAAGAAGGAAGGAGGGGAGATGAGAGAAGGGGAGAAGGGGGGGAGGGGAGAAGAGAGGATGAGAGGAGAAGATATAGGAAGGGGAGAAGATATAGGGAGGGGAGAAGATATAGGGAGGGGAGAAGAGGGGAGGGAAGAAGGAAGGGGAGACCGGAGAGAGGGGAGAAGAATGAGGGGAGGGGGGAGGAAGAATGAGGGAGGGGGAGAAGAATGAGGGGAGGGGAGGGGAGGGGGAGGCATCCTTCATAAGGTACCATCAAGGATAAAATTGCCTCAATGATGGATAATGGGAGGGGGAATCGCTCCCCTCCCCCTCCCCTCCCCTTTCCTTCCCTCCCATTACTATCATCTATTCCCCCATTACGAGGGGGAATTATTGGAGACTGGTGAAGAGGAGGGGAGGGTGTTGGGGAGGCTTGGAGGGGAGGGGGTGGAATTGAGGGGAGGCTGAGAGGGAAGGGGAGGCTGGGAGGGGAGGGGAGAGCAAGGTCCTATAATGTCTCCTTAAGAATTATCTGAACAGTTATTAAGGCTAAAAGAGGAGGAAGAAGAGGTGGAAGAGGAAGAGGAGGAGGAAGAGGGACAAGACGAAGGAGGAAGAGGGAGAAAAGGATGGAGGAAGAGGGACAGGGAGAGCAAAGAGAATAGGAATATGAGAAAAATAAAGAAAAGTATGAGAAGTATGACCAGGAAAAAAGGAAGGAGGGAAGGAAGTGGGAGGGAGAGGGGGGGAGGGAGATAAGGAAGGAACAGGAAATAAAAAAGAAAACTACAGGGAAAACTGAATTACAAGTGAGAATGAAAGAGGAAGAAGAGTAAACAAAGAGAGGTAGACAGGTAGACAGAGACGTAGACAGGGAGGTAGACAGAGGCAGACAGGGAGGTAGACAGAGGCAGACAGGGAGGTAGACAGAGGCAGACAGGGAGGTAGAGAGGTAGACAGGGAGGTAGACAGAGGCAGACAGGGAGGTAGAGAGGTAGACAGGGAGGTAGAGAGGTAGACAGGGAGGTAGAGAGGTAGACAGAGGTAGACAGGTAGACAGAGAGGTAGACAGGGAGGTAGACAGAGGCAGACAGGGAGGTAGACAGAGGCAGACAGGGAGGTAGACAGAGGCAGACAGGGAGGTAGACAGAGGCACACAGGGAGGTAGAGAGGTAGACAGGGAGGTAGACAGAGGCAGACAGGGAGGTAGAGAGGTAGACAGGGAGGTAGAGAGGTAGACAGGGAGGTAGAGAGGTAGACAGGTAGTCAGAGAGGTAGACAGGGAGGTAGTCAGAAAAGACACAGGGGTAACAATTTAAAAAAATACTCATCTCTATCAACCTAACTGGGGTATAAATTATCTAACCACCTGCCTGTCTCTTATCCTCTCCCCTACTGATGTTATTATTCACACACGCACACAGTGAAGAGGCGGGGCCAGGAGCTATGAATCGACCCCTGCAACCACAACTAGGTGAGTACACACACACGCACACACACACACACACACACACACCCAGTGGCCTAGTGGGTAAAGCTCTTGCTTCACGCACAGAGGGGCCGGGTTCAATTCCCGGTGGGGCAGAAACATTTCGAAGTGTTTCCTTACATACACATACACACACATATATACAACAGGCCTAGTGTCTAATTGACATGTGCCTAGGACAAAATGGTAACTAACTAACTAACACACACACACGCACTCACACACACACACACACGCACACACACACGCACACACACACACACACACACACACACTGCCATCGGCTAAGATATCATCATGTCGAACAGGTCAGACACTGCAGTGTGTGAGGCAGATTTATGAGCGCAATTGTGTTGAAGGTCAGAGCATGTAGCAGTGTGTGTGAGGGTGTGTGGTGAGGCAGTATGTGGTGAGGGTGTGTGGTGAGGCAGTGTGATGAGGGTAGTGGTGAGGCAGTTGTGGAGGGCTGTGTGTGGTGAGGCAGTGTGTGGTGAGGCAGTGTGTGGTGAGGCAGTGTGTTGTGAGGCAGTGTGTGGTGAGGCAGTATGTGGTGAGGCAGTGTGTGGTGAGGCAGTGTGTAGTGAGGCAGTGTGTTTGAGGCAGTGTGTGTGAGGCAGTGGTGGTGAAAGCAGTGTGTGGTGAGGCAGTGAGGTGTGTGGTGAGGCAGTGTGTGGTGAGGCAGTGTGTTGTGAGGCAGTGTGTGTGAGGCAGTGTGTGGTGAGGCAGTGTGTGGTGAGGCAGTGTGTTGTGAGGCAGTGTGTGGTGAGGCAGTGTGTGGTGAGGCAGTGTGTGTAGGCAGTGTGTTTGAGGCAGTGTGGGAAGTGAGGCAGGTGTGGTGAGGCAGTGTGTGGTGAGGCAGTGTGTAGTGAGGCAGTGGTAGTGAGGCATGGGAGTGAGTAGTGAGGCAGTGTGGTCAGTGAGGCATGTGTAGTGAGGCAGTGAGGATGTGTGTGTGAGCTAGTGTGCATATATTATATATATATATATATATATATATATATATATATATATATATATATATATATATATATATATATATATATATACACAGTGGAACCTCGGTACTCGAACAATTCGGCACTCGACCAAGCAAACACGACCTGCCAGAACATGTGCGTCAGTCTCCCAGCAGATTAGTGATAACAGTCAACCAAAAAGAAAATTGGTTAGAGTGTGTTTGCCCTGATGTAAACACCGCCTCCGCCTTTCCATATAATAAGCCTTTTATTAATTTCGGCGTCTTTATTGTGCTTCTAGATTATCTATCGTGTTTCTGATATCAAGTTGGAATAAATGTGATAGATAACCTTCATTACTACTATTAGCGTAATTACACAACATTGTATTCGCGCCACCGCTAGTATCCAGATATCAAGACGACTCATCACATACTGAATGCTCCTTCTGCTGGCCCCTCCCTCTCTCTCTCTCTCTTATAGCTCCTCCCACTTCGGGCCTCTCTTATATTATGCTTGCTTTCCATTTTGAATTTTTATTCACACAAAAAATAGAAGATTTACTGTTATGCAGACTACTGCATTGTTGAAAAAATGGTATAAATAATATCGCATTTGTGAAAGCATTTTAGACGCACCAGTTGACGTGTATTGGACGTGTGAGGTGATTTGTTTACTCTTGAACATCAGCAAAAATCGAACATTTCAGCTACTTTGAGCTCAATTTCAAGCTACTTTTATTCTGTAAACCATTCAAAATCATCTCTATTTCTGTAACATATCTTTCATTCTATCAAATGAGACCATGGAATGAATTAAGTTCCAGTACCGAGGTTTCACCGAATATATAATATAATATATATATATATATATATATATATATATATATATATATATATATATATATATATATATATATATATATATATATATATATATATATATATATATATATAAATATATTCTAGGATACTATATATATAATGGGATATATATATACTCTCCCATCATTAACTACCTTGACACGACTGAATCACCTTGTTTGCTCTCTGCATACACGAGTGGGGGTGGATCATTAATGGAGAGGAGAGAAGGTAAAGGGGTGTGAGGGTATATAGAGGGGGAATGGAGGACAATGGGAGGGGGTGAGATAAGGGATGTAAGGGGCACTGTAGAGGGGGAGGGGAAAAGTTAGTACCCTATTCAGTGTACATAACAAAATAATAATAATAATAATAATAATAATAATAATAATAATAATAATAATAATAATAATAATAATAATAATAATAATAATGAGTAGCGACTGAGAGATACGAAAGAAATGAACGATAGGTCAATACAGCAAGGTCACAGACACGTTACAAACAGGTCACAGACACGTTACAAACAGGTCACAGACACGTTACAAACAGATCACAGACACGTTACAAACAGGTCACAGACACGTTACAAACAGGTCACAGACACGTTACAAACAGGTCACAGACAGGTCACAGACACGTTACAAACAGGTCACAGACACGTTACAAACAGGTCACAAACACGTTACAAACAGGTCACAGACACGTTACAAACAGGTCACAGACTAACATGGACTAGCATGGCCAGTAGGTGACTTGGACCTGCCAAGTCACCTACTGGCCCATGCTAGGCAGGACCAAGTCACCTACTGGCCCATGCTAGACAGGTCCAAGTCACCTACTGGTCCATGCTAGACAGTCCAAGTCACCTACTAGCCCTTGTTAGGCAGGTCACACTATGGTCAATGCCACGCAGTCCACTGGTCACTACTGGCCCATGCTAGGCAGGTCCACGTCACCTACTGGCCCATGCTAGGCAGGTGCAAGTCACCTACTGGTTCATGCCAGGCAGGACCAAGTCACCTACTGGCCCATGCTAGGCAGGACCAAGTCACCTACTAGCCCATGCTAGGCAGGACCAAGTCACCTACTGGCCCATGCTAGGCAGAACCAAGTCACCTACTGGCCCCATGCTAGGCAGGACCAAGTCACCTACTGCCCATGCTAGGCAGGACCAAGTCACCTACTGGCCCATGTTAGGCAGGACCAAGTCACCTACTGGCCCATGCTAGGCAGGACCAAGTCACCTACTGGCCCATGCTAGGCAGGTCCAAGTCACCTACTGGCCCATACATTGGTCGAGCCACCTACTGGCCCATGTTAGGCAGGACCAAGTCACCTACTGGCCCATGCTAGGCAGAACCAAATCACTTACTGGCCACATGCTAAGCAGGACCAAGTCACATACTGGCCCATGCAAGGCAGGACCAAGTCACCTACTGGCCCATGCTAGGCAGGACCAAGTCACCTATTGGCCCATGCTAGGCAGAACCAAGTCACCTACTGGCCCCATGCTAGGCAGGACCAAGTCACCTACTGCCCCATGCTAGGCAGGACCAAGTCACCTACTGGCCCATGTTAGGCAGGACCAAGTCACCTACTGGCCCATGCTAGGCAGGACCAAGTCACCTACTGGCCCATGCTAGGCAGGACCAAGTCACCTACTGGCCCATGCTAGACAGGTCCAAGTCACCTACTGGTCCATGCTAGACAGTCCAAGTCACCTACTAGCCCTTGTTAGGCAGGTCCAAGTCACCTACTGGTCAATGCCACGCAGGTCCAAGTCACGTACTGCCCCATGCTAGGCAGGTCCACGTCACCTACTGGCCCATGCTAGGCAGGTCCACGTCACCTACTGGCCCATGCTAGGCAGGTGCAAGTCACCTACTGGTTCATGCCAGGCAGGACCAAGTCACCTACTGGCCCATGCTAGGCAGGACCAAGTCACCTACTAGCCCATGCTAGGCAGGACCAAGTCACCTACTGGCCCATGCTAGGCAGGACCAAGTCACCTACTGGTTCATGTCAGGCAGGTCCAAGTCACCTACTGGCCCATGCTAGGCAGGACCAAGTCACCTACTGGCCCATGCTAGTCAGGTCTAAGTCACCTACTGGCCCATGCTAGGCAGAACCAAGTCACCTACTGGCCCATGCTAGGCAGAACCAAATCACTTACTGGCCACATGCTAAGCAGGACCAAGTCACATACTGGCCCATGCAAGGCAGGACCAAGTCACCTACTGGCCCATGCTAGGCAGGACCAAGTCACCTATTGGCCCATGCTAGGCAGAACCAAGTCACCTACTGGCCCCATGCTAGGCAGGACCAAGTCACCTACTGCCCCATGCTAGGCAGGACCAAGTCACCTACTGGCCCATGTTAGGCAGGACCAAGTCACCTACTGGCCCATGCTAGGCAGGACCAAGTCACCTACTGGCCCATGCTAGGCAGGTCCAAGTCACCTACTGGCCCATACATTGGTCGAGCCACAGTTCCTGGTCCCGCCTCTTCGCTGGTCGCTACTAGGTCAACTGTCTCCCTGTTCAAAGAACCTTATCATACCTCTTCTTCAAGCTATGTATGGATCCTGTGCGTGTGTGTGCATGTGTACTCGCCGAGTTGTGGTTGCAGGAGTCGAGTCATAGCTCCTGGCCCCGCTCGCATATGTGTGTGTGTGTGTGTGTGTGTGTGTGTGTGTGTGTGTGTGTGTGTGTGTGTGTGTGTGTGTGTGTGTGTGTGTGTAGACCATTAATCACCTCAACAAACACTAACTTTGAACGTAATACTCTAGACTGTCTGATGAACCTCTCTCTCTCCCTCCCTCCCTCCCTCCCTCTCTCTCTCTCTCTCTCTCTCTCTCTCTCTCTATCTCTCTCTCTCACTCTCTCTCTCTCTCTCTCTCTCTCTCTCTCTCTCTCTCTCTCTCTCTCTCTCTCTCTCTCTCTCTCTCTCTCTCTCTCTCTCTCTCTCTCCCTACTCTCTCACTTTCTGACTAACGAGAGAGAGTGAGTTAGCACACAACTATGATATATGTTATTTAACGAGGTTGGAGCTGTAAATGAGTCACGGCTGTGCAAGGTAACGAGGACCTCCCTGTTAGCTGGGGTTAACGAGGCTTTTAACGAGGGGTTGCTGATGCATCCTCCTCCTCTCACAAGAGTGTTTAACGAGAGACTCTTCAACGAGTGATTAACTAGAGGATGTCCAACGAGAGGGCTGTTGATGGCTGCTGGAAGAGTTCAACGAGAGGATGTTCAACGAGAGGGCTGTGGCTACTGATGGCTCTTGAAACAAGAGTATTTTACGAGAGGCTGTTCAACGAGAGGATGTTCAACGAGAGGGCTGTGGCTACTGATGGCTCTTGAAACAAGAGTATTTTACGAGAGGCTGTTCAACGAGAGGATGTTCAACGAGAGGATGTTCAACGAGAGGATGTTCAACAAGAGTGTGTTACACGAGAGGATGTTCAACGAGAGGGTGTTCAACGAGAGGGTGTTCAACGAGATGTTCAACAAGAGGGTGTTCAACAAGAGGGTGTTCAACGAGAGTAACTGTAATATACTCCAGCAATATCGAGGCGTAATTATACGCAAGATATACCCCAGTAATAACCAGGCTGGATATACGAGAGGTATACTCTATGACAGTATATACGAAAGATATACTCTATGACAGTATATACACGATATACTCTATGAATGATAGGATATACACAAGATATACTTTATGACAGTATATACACGAGATATACTCTATGAATGGCAGGATATACACAAGATATACTCTATGACAGTATATACACGAGATATACTCTATGAATGGCAGGATATACACAAGATATACTCTATGACAGTATATGCACAAGATATACTCACAGTAATCCTGGCGAGGTATATATACTTGGGTCACCGATATACCAACCCGGAAGTAGATGAAGAATCATGTAAGATTCACTAGTACTGCAAGATTCACCAGTATTGTAAGATTCACCAGTACTGTAAGATTCACCAGTACTGTAAGATTCACCAGTACTGTAAGATTCACCAGTACTGTAAGATTCACCAGTACTGTAAGATTCACCAGTATTGTAAGATTCACCAGTATTGTAAGATTCACCAGTATTGTAAGATTCACCAGTACTGTAAGATTCACCAGTATTGTAAGATTCATTAGTATTGTAAGATTCACCAGTACTGTAAGATTCACCAGTATTGTAAGATTCACCAGTACTGTAAGATTCACCAGTATTAGATTCAAGTATGTAAGATTCACAGTATTGTAAGATTCACCAGTACTGTAAGATTCACCAGTACTGTAAGATTCACCAGTACTGTAAGATTCACCAGTATTGTAAGATTCACCAGTACTGTAAGATTCACCAGTATTGTAAGATTCACCAGTACTGTAAGATTCACCAGTATTGTAAGATTCACCAGTATTGTAAGATTCATTAGTATTGTAAGATTCAACCAGTATTGTAAGATTCACCAGTATTGTAAGATTCACTAGTACTGTAAGATTCACCAGTACTGTAAGATTCACCAGTACTGTAAGATTCACCAGTATTGTAAGATTCACCAGTACTGTAAGATTCACCAGTATTGTAAGATTCACCAGTACTGTAAGATTCACCAGTATTGTAAGATTCACCAGTATTGTAAGATTCACCAGTATTGTAAGATTCACCAGTACTGTAAGATTCACCAGTACTGTAAGATTCACCAGTACTGTAAGATTCATTAGTATTGTAAGATTCACCAGTACTGTAAGATTCACCAGTATTGTAAGATTCACCAGTACTGTAAGATTCACCAGTATTGTAAGATTCAGCAGTATTGTAAGATTCATTAGTATTGTAAGATTCAAAAGTATTGTAAGATTCACCTGTATTGTAAGATTCACTAGAACTAAGATTCACCAGTACTGTAAGATTCACCAGTACTGTAAGATTTACCAGTACTGTAAGATTCACCAGTACTGTAAGATTTACCAGTACTGTAAGATTCACTAGTACTGTAAGATTCACCAGTATTGTAAGATTCACCAGTACTGTAAGATTCACGAGTATTGTAAGATTCACTAGTACTGTAAGATTCACCAGTATTGTAAGATTCACCAGTACTGTAAGATTCACCAGTACTGCAAGATTCACCAGTACTGTAAGATTCACCAGTATTGTAAGATTCACCAGTACTGTAAGATTCATTAGTATTGTAAGATTCACCAGTACTGTAAGATTCACCAGTATTGTAAGATTCACTAGAACTAAGATTCACCAGTACTGCAAGATTCACCAGTACTGTAAGATTTACCAGTACTGTAAGATTCACCAGTAGTGTAAGATTTACCAGTACTGTAAGATTCACTAGTACTGTAAGATTCACCAGTATTGTAAGATTCACCAGTACTGTAAGATTCACGAGTATTGTAAGATTCACTAGTACTGTAAGATTCACCAGTATTGTAAGATTCACCAGTACTGTAAGATTCACCAGTATTGTAAGATTCACCAGTATTGTATAATTCACTAGTACTAAGATTCACCAGTACTGTAAGATTCACCAGTACTGTAAGATTCACCAGTATTGTAAGATTCACCAGTATTGTAAGATTCACTAGTACTGCAAGATTCACCAGTACTGTAAGATTCACCAGTACTGTAAGATTCACCAGTATTGTAAGATTCACCAGTATTGTAAGATTCACTAGTACTAAGACTCACCAGTACTGTAAGATTCACCAGTACTGTAAAATTTACCAGTATTGTAAGATTCACCAGTATTGTAAGATTCACCAGTATTGTAAGATTCACCAGTATTGTAAGATTCACTAGTACTAAGATTCACCAGTACTGTAAGATTCACCAGCACTGTAAGATTTACAAGTATTGTAAAATTCACCAGTATTGTAAGATTCACTAGTACTAAGATTCATTAGTACTGTAAGATTCACAAGTACTGTAAGATTTACCAGTACTGTAAGATTCACCAGTATTGTTAGATTCACCAGTACCGTAAGATTCACAAGTACTGTAAGATTCACCAGTACTGTAAGATTCACCAGTACTGTAAGATTCACCAGTAATGTAAGATTTACCAATATTGTAAGATTCACCAGTAATGTAAGATTCACCAATACTGTAAGATTCACCAGTACTGTAAGATTCACTAGTACTGTAAGATTCACTAGTACTGTAAGATTCACCAGTACTGTAAGATTCACCAGTAATGTAAGATTCACTAATACTGTAAGATTCACCAGTACTGTAAGATTCACTAGTACTGTAAGATTCACTATTACTGTAAGATTCACTAGTACTGTAAGATTCACTAGTACTGTAAGATTCACCAGTACTGTAAGATTCACCAGTACTGTAAGATTCGCCAGTAATGTAAGATTCACAAGTACTGTAAGATTCACTAGTACTGTAAGATTCACCAGTACTGTAAGATTCACTATTACTGTAAGATTCACTAGTACTGTAGGATTCACTAGTACTGTAAGATTCACTAGTACTGTAAGATTCACTAGTACTGTAAGATTCACCAATACTGTAAGCTTCACCAGTACTGTAAGATTCACTAGTACTGTAAGATTCACTAGAACTGTAAGATTCACTAGTACTGTAGGATTCACCAGTATCGTAAGATTCACCAGTACCATAAGATTCACCAGTACTGTAAGATTCACTAGTACTGTAAGTTTCACAAGTACTGTAAGATTCACCAGTACCGTAAGATTCAGTAGTACTGTAAGATTCACCAGTACTGTAAGATTCACCAGTACTGTAAGATTTACTAGTACTGTAAGATTCACCAGTACTGTAAGATTCACCAGTACCGTAAGATTCACTAGTACTGTAAGATTGACTAATACTGTAAGATTCAGTAGTACTGTAAGATTCACCAGTACTGTAAGATTCACCAGTACCGTAAGATTCACTAGTACTGTAAGATTGACTAATACTGTAAGATTCAGTAATACTGTAAGATTCACCAGTACTGGAAGATTCACCAGTACTGGAAGATTCACTAGTACTGTAAGATTGACTAATACTGTAAGATTCAGTAGTACTGTAAGATTCACCAGTACTGGAAGATTCACTAGTACTGTAAGATTGACTAATACTGTAAGATTCACCAGTACCGTAAGATTCACTAGTACTGTAAGATTCAGTAATACTGTAAGATTCAGTAGTACTGGAAGATTCACCAGTACTGTAAGATTCACCAGTACCGTAAGATTCACTAGTACTGTAAGATTGACTAATACTGTAAGATTCACCAGTACCGTAAGATTCACTAGTACTGTAAGATTCACATACTGTAAGATTCAGTAGTACTGAAGATTCACCATACTGTAAGATTCACCAGTACCGTAAGATTCACTAGTACTGTAAGATTCAGTAATACTGTAAGATTCAGTAGTACTGGAAGATTCACCAGTACTGTAAGATTCACCAGTACCGTAAGATTCACTAGTACTGTAAGATTGACTAATACTGTAAGATTCACCAGTACTGTAAGATTCACCAGTACTGTAAGATTCACCAGTACTGTAAGATTCACCAGTACTGTAAGATTCACCAGTACTGTAAGATTCTGATACTTATAAATACTGAAAGATACTATAAAAAATGACAAGATAATGAAAGATACTGAAAATACTGAAAAGATACTGAAAAATACGGTAAGATATTGAAAAGATTCTGGAAAGATACTGAAAATATACTGAAAGATACGGAAAGATACTGAAAGATACTTAAAAGATACTGAAAGATACTTAAAAGATACTGAAAGATAGGGAAGGATCCTGAAAAGATACTGAGAGATACGGAAAGATACTGAGAGATACGGAAAGATACTGAAAAGAAAATATATTAAAAATATACTGAAATATACTGGATAGATACTTGAAGACCTGATATTTGAGAGACATGGCAGGAAGTGGTAAATAAAACTAGTATAATGTATGGGCGCCTTGGGCGCAGTAAGAGAACACTGTATCAACATGCGTGGACCAAGACTGTTCAACCTCCCTCCACTAGCCCTTCAAACTCCCCCACCTTCCCTCCCTCCCTCCACTAGCCCTCCAAACCCCCCACATTCCCTCCCTCCCTCCACTAGTACTCCAAACTCCCCCTCCTTCCCTCATCTAGCCCTCCAAACTCCCCCTCCTTCCCTCCTCTAGCCCTCCAAACTTTCCCTCCTTCCCTCCACTAGCCCTCCAAACTCCCCCTCCTTAGTCTGGAATTCAAGTCTTCTCCAGGCTGAGGGACTGACCACCTCAAAACTACGTCTTCGAGGGTGATGCACTGATGACATCGTCCCTACATCTCCACTGCCTCTGGACTCGACTGAAGAAGCCCACTGTGTGGGCGAAACATCTCGGAATAAAGATACCTAACTGGTACACATGTCTTACTGATCAACTTGTGTGTATTGTAGACTCTGTTGTATGTCTCTCAGTGTATATACATAAAGAGGTGTATATACACAGAGGTGTGTATACACAGTATATACATCTCTCCATGTATATAGTGTGTCTCTAAGCGTGTATGCACCGACAAATGTGTATCAACCGATACATTCACCAATGTGTACATCTCCCAGCATATATATATATATATATATATATATAATATATATATATATATATATATATATATATATATATATATATATATATATATATATATATATATATATATATATATATATATATAAATATACTGGTAGTTTATATTAATGAATATTTTAGGTATTAAAGTATTGTTGACTGGTGGTGTACAGGTGACATGCAGCCTTTTAACGACCATCGTGCAGTAGACAGATATCAAACCCAACAAACCCAAAAAATAATACCCCAAAAATACATCTCTTTCACCAGTATTGTGGCAGGGTGCCAGGGTGGTAGGGTGCCAGAGGGCTAGGGTGCCAGGGTGCCATTTAGTGCCTGAGGGCCACTCAGAGAAGCTGTGAAATAGTGCAGTGGCACTCCAGGGACTTTCTCACAAATTCACTGCTATCAGTTACTTTCAGCTTTCAGTGCCTCGGTCCCTTTAAACCTCCTTCAAGGAGGCAGGTGCCTTGATTCCTTTAAACCTCCTTCAAGGAGGGAAGTGCCTTGATTCCTTTAAACCTCCTTCAAGGAGGGAAGTGCCTTGATTCCTTTAAACCTCCTTCAAGGAGGGAAGTGCCTTGATTCCTTAAACCTCCTTCAAGGAGGGAGCTGCCTTGATTCTAGAGTAACGCCGATCTTTGTTCAAAGAATTCGAGCCATTCTAAGTTAAAACTTCATAATAATAATAATAATAATAATAATAATAATAATAATAATAATAATAATAATAATAATAATAATAATATATAATAATAATAATAATAATAATTATTATTATTATTATTATTATTATTATTATTATTCACATTTGATCTTACACAGAGTGAAACATAACTTGATAAAGCTCTACACAGAGTGAAACATAACTTGATAAAGCTCTACACAGAGTGAAACATAACTTGATAAAGCTCTACACAGAGTGAAACATAACTTGATAAAGCTCTACACAGAATGAAACATAACTTGATAAAGCTCTACACGGAGTGAAACATAACTTGATAAAGCTCTACACAGAGTGAAACATAACTTGATAAAGCTCTACACAGAGTGAAACATAACTTGATAAAGCTCTACACAGAGTGAAACATAAGTTAATAAAGCTCTACACAGAGTGAAACATAACTTGATAAAGCTCTACACAGAGTGAAACATAACTTGATAAAGCTCTACACAGAGTGAAACATAACTTGATAAAGCTCTACACAGAGTGAAACATAACTTGATAAAGCTCTACACAGAGTGAAACATAACTTGATAAAGCTCTACACAGAGTGAAACATAACTTGATAAAGCTCTACACAGAGTGAAACATAACTTGATAAAGCTCTACACAGAGTGAAACATAACTTGATAAAGCTCTACACAGAGTGAACCACAACTTGATAAAGCTCTACACAGAGTGAAACATAACTTGATAAAGCTCTACACAGAGTGAAACATAACTTGATAAAGCTCTACACAGAGTGAAACATAACTTGATAAAGCTCTACACAGAGTGAAACATAACTTGATAAAGCTCTACACAGAGTGAAACATAACTTGATAAAGCTCTACACAGAGTGAAACATAACTTGATAAAGCTCTACACAGAGTGAAACATAACTTGATAAAGCTCTACACAGAGTGAAACATAACTTGATAAAGCTCTACACAGAGTGAAACATAACTTGATAAAGCTCTACACAGAGTGAAACATAACTTGATAAAGCTCTACACAGAGTGAAACATAACTTGATAAAGCTCTACACAGAGTGAAACATAACTTAATAAAGCTCTACACAGAGTGAAACAAGGCTGTTATATTATCGCTCTTATCTCCCCCTAATTTAAGGGTCAATTTACGATAATGTTAACGGGGAGGTTGATCGTCCTTATAAGTACAGGTGGTAAGGGCGATTTTCCATTTTTTTAGGTCTGTCCTTATTGCTGTTGAGTTTTTTATTCCAGGAGCTGGAGCTCCTCTTCCTCGGATCAAAACCGAACGGCCCTTAAGCGTTTAGTGCGTCTTACTTTTTTCTCCTCGTCTTTCTCTTCTTCATCGTCTTCTCATTATCATCTTCTTTCTCCTTCTATTTCTCTTCTTCCTCTTTTTTTTCCTCCCATTTTTCTTCTTCCTCTTCTTCTTCTTCCTCTTCTTCTTCTTCCTCTTCTTCTTCTTCTTCCTCTTCTTCCTCTTCCTCTTCTTCTTCTTCCTCTTCCTCTTCTTCTTCTTCCTCTTCCTCTTCTTCTTCTTCCTCTTCTTCTTCTTCTTCTTCTTCTTCTTTTCTTCTTCTTCTTCTTCTTCTTCTTCTTCTTCTTCTTCTTCTTCTTCTTCCTTCATCTTGGATCTGAGAAGCAATCATTGCATGCTAGAGAGACTTACCAGCTCAAGGGAACCAAATACCACATACTGTGCTGGTCTGGTCTTCCCAGACCACTTATTGTACTGGTCTGGTCTTCCCAGACCACTTATTGTACTGGTCTGGTCTTCCCAGACCACTTATTGTACTGGTCTGGTCTTCCCAGACCACTTATTGTACTGGTCTGGTCTTCCCAGACCACTTATTGTACTGGTCTGGTCTTCCCAGACCACTTATTGTACTGGTCTGGTCTTCCCAGACCACTTATTGTACTGGTCTGGTCTTCCCAGACCACTTATTGTACTGGTCTGGTCTTCCCAGACCACTTATTGTACTGGTCTGGTCTTCCCAGACCACTTATTGTACTGGTCTGGTCTTCCCAGACCACTTATTGTACTGGTCTGGTCTTCCCAGACCACCTATTGTACAGGTCTGGTCTTCCCAGACCACTTGTTGAAGCATATATACACAGAGTTGTGTATGCATCTGTGTTAAGTATACAGAGAGGGGAGTATATCCGTATGTATATATATATTGTGTGGTCCCGTGGACTAGAGGGTCATGAGTTTTCGCTCACCATGAGACGGGCCAAAGCAGCATGGGTTCGACTCCTTGGCTAGCCACAGTGTTGATATATATATATATATATATATATATATATATATATATATATATATATATATATATATATATATATATATATATATTATAGTAGCCACGAACGAGTGGTATTGATCAATAACAACACTGCTCACTGGGCTAGTACACCAAACAGGGAGTAGAATGAAATTAGCTCAGAAGCGTCCACACCACCCTATGTCCTCGGATGACGGGTACAACACCTAGCTTGCTGGGTGTTGTACCCAGGGAGCCCTGAGATATCAGTGGTCCCCGAGTCATCAGTGGGCTCTGAAACATCAGTGGTCCCCGAGACATCAGTGAGCCCTGAGACATCAGTGGCCCTGAGACATCAGTGAGCCCTGAGACATCAGTGGGCCTTGAGACATCAGTGGGCCTTGAGACATCAGTGGTCCCCGATACATCAGTGGGCTCGAGACATCAGTGGACCCCGAGACATTAGTGGGCCCCGAGAAAGCAGGGGGCCCCGAGACAGCAGAGGGCCCCGAGACAGCAGGGGGCGAGGACCCCTCAAGCCGGGGAACCATATGCAAATTACATTCTGGTCAGAATCAATGGTGCTTGTCAGGATTTCTGTGAATATTAACCATGATGAACCAGGACTGATGAGTCACTTAGGGTCAATTCTCCACTCAGAACTACAGCAAGGTCACCTTATGGCTGGACCATCCTTCACAAGGTCACCTTATGGCCGGACCATCCTTCACAAGGTCACCTTATGGTTACCGTGACCC
The DNA here is from genome assembly GCA_009830355.1 of Cherax destructor. Taxonomy (NCBI): domain Eukaryota; kingdom Metazoa; phylum Arthropoda; class Malacostraca; order Decapoda; family Parastacidae; genus Cherax; species Cherax destructor. Next base: position 34,912 of record WNWK01009830.1, read on the forward strand.
CTCTATCCAGGATAGGATAGCTCTCCTTAGCCACAATTCAGATAGGATAGGTCCTATCCTCCACTAGCTAGGGTAGGAGGATTTCCCCTAACCCACGACTAATATACAGGTTAGTTACACTTATTCACTAGCCAGGATAGGATAGGAAGGATAACCAAGCCAGAACAGGTCAGTCAACCAGGGTAGGATAGGCAGTCTCACCATGATAGAACAGGTCAGTCAACCAGGGTAGGATAGGCAGTCTCACCATGATAGAACAGGTCAGTCAACCAGGGTAGGATAGGCAGTCTCACCATGATAGAACAGGTCAGTCAACCAGGGTAGGATAGACAGTCTCACCATGATAGAACAGGTCAGTCAACCAGGGTAGGATAGACAGTCTCACCATGATAGAACAGGTCAGTCAACCAGGGTAGGATAGGCAGTCTCACCAAGACAGAACAGCTCCTCACCCTCAACTAACCAGGATAGGATAACACTGCCCACAACTCATCCGGATAGAAGAGCTCCTCCTCTTCTAGCCAGGATAAGGATAGTTACAATCATTCCCAAAAAAATGAGAAAAGTCTATTTATGTCTCCCTGTCCACTAACCAGACGAAACAGATTTCCATCCCGTCTATTTCCACTAGTATTCCGAGCTATCTATCCTTTCCCATCTACCATTTATCCCATCTATCACACCTGTCCCTCGCCTTTTATTCTTCTCAATATATTCCCCCTATCTAATTTTCCCCACCTCACCCCTCTTTTCCCCTTATCCAGTTCCCTCTAATTCCCCCATGCCACTCCCCCCTGTCTATCCCCTATCCCAAAAAGCTCCCCGCCCACCCCCGTCCTTGCTTAAGATCCTCAAATTCAAGACTGTAAGATTTTTCTCCATTTTATAAATAAGTCAGTTAATTGCCCCCAGAGTGCTCTTCAAGGCCTCATTAACAGCCGGTTATTAATTAGCTAATTCTGTGACGTAATTGGTCATATAACTGATGAAGATGTCGTGAGAGGGAGTTGATGGGGAGTTGGAGTGGCGGGGGAGTGATAGAATTGATGTAGTGAGAGGGAGTTGATTTGGGGGTGTTGGTGGAGTGGCGGAGGTGTTAGTGGAGTGGCGGGGGTTTTGGTGGAGTGGCGGGGGTGTTGGAGGAGTGGCGGGGTGCTGGTGGAGTGTCGGGGTGTTGATGGATTGGCGGGGATGTTGGAGGAGTGGCGGGGTGTTGGTGGAGTGGTGGGGGTGTTGGAGGAGTGGTGGGGGAGTTGGAGGAGTGGCGAGGGTGTTGGAGGAGTGGTGAGGGTATTGGAGGAGTTTCAGGGGTGTTGGTGGAGTGGCGGGGGTGTTGGTGGAGGGGCGGGGGTGTTGGAGGAGTGGCGGGGGTGTGGGAGGAGGGGGTGTCGGAGGAGTGGCGGAGGTGTGGGAGGAGTTGAGGGGTGTGGGAGGAGTGGTGGGGTGTGGGAGTGATGGGGTGAGTGAGGGAGGGCATTCGCTGAATTAATAAAATATTAAATGCGTTAAATTGGCCCCGAAGAAGTGGGCTTCTTCCTTCCTTTGTAGGAAGGAGGAGGAGGAGGAGAAAGAGGAGGAGGAGAAGGAGGAGGAAGAGGAGGAGGAAGAGGAGAAAGAGAAAGGAGAGGAGGTAGGAGGAGCAGAGATAGTGTTAAAAAAAAGTAATTTTTTTTTGGAAGGCGACACTTCCCTCTTCACCATCTTGACATCAAAGTTTTATTTGTGCGTGCACATGTGTGTGTGTGTGTGTGTGTGTGTGTGTGTACGCGAGAGCGGGCAGGTAGAAAAATGATTTCCCGTCTATTGATCACCTGTCAGGAGACTCCTTCATCAATTCACCTGTCTATTTGTCGACCCATCAATTGGGTCGTCAGCGCGCTTGTCCGCGGCGCTAGCATGTTATGTGTGTATGTGTGTGAGTGTGTGTGTGTGTGTGCAGTTATGTGTGCATGTGTGTATGTGTTCATGTGTGTGCATGTGTGTAAACACGCACATATTTATATGCATGTAAATCATGATATTTGGCATGAGGAATGCCACTGTCACCTTCCAACGCTTTATGTACTCCAGATGATGCTAAACACGAGGGTACTATGTACTCACATCGACTCTAGGTTGAGGGAATCAGTCCTCAGCCTGGAGTCGATGTGTTCAGTCCGTCAGTCTTGAGAAAAATATCAGACTTGGTACTTTTATTAAGACTGAGGGACTGAACACATCGACTCCAGGCTGAGGGACTGATTACCTCAAACTCCTCCTCATATTCTACTGTTTTCTGTATCGGACTGAAGAAGCCACTGGCGGGCGAAACGTTTCCAGTATAAAGATTCCAAAATGTCGTTTTTTTTAAATCTTTTATACAAATTCTGTCTACACACAAATAACCCGCACATAGAACAATGAAACTTATGTCGATGTTTCGCTCCTTGGACTTCTACAGAGTCCAAGGTGAGTCCTAAGGTTACTGACTCACACTGGACTCATGCTACCCTTCCTATGGTGTATCAATACACCTAGTTGGATGCATCTTATTGTAGCCAACTGGCGCAGTGGTTAACGCACTGGCCTGGAGTTTGACGACTCACTGGCCGTGGGTTGAAACCTCTATATATATATATATATATATATATATATATATATATATATATATATATATATATATATATATATATATATATTATTATTAAATGCTTTTTTTTATTTTTGTCATTTATAAATAAAATTAATGGGATATTTATAGATTGAAATCAATAAGTCACAATACTTCAATAACGAATGCTTGTCTGTCGTCATGCTGTACTCTGTAATGCCTGATTTATTTTCCTGTCAGTCTGAATAAAGCAGAGATTGAAAGGAGAAGTTCTGCCTAACAGTGTGTGTGTGTGTGTTGTGTGTGTGTTGTTTGTGTTTTTTTTCGTGTGCGTGTGTGTGTGTGTGTGTGTTGTGTGTGTGTGTTTGTGTGCGTGTGTACGTGTGTGTGTGTGTGTGTGTGTGTGTGTGTGTGTGTGTGTGTGTGTGTGTGTGTGTGTGTGTGTGTGTGTGTGTACACGGGTCGAGGCAGACATCAAGAGGCTGTTGGACACATCGCTAACAGTCATATTGACTTGCAAATGAAAGTAACCACTATTCGATTATATGATTCCTGTCTCTCTCCCTCCCTCTATCTCCCTTTCTCTGTCTCTCCTTCCTCCTCTCTCTCTCTCTCTCTCTCTCTCTCTCTCTCTCTCTCTCTCTCTCTCTCTCTCTCCCTTCCTTTCTCTGTCTCCTCCCCTCCCTCCCTCCTTAAATCTCACTCCCACCATATCCTCTTTCATTTCTCCTCCCTTTCGCTCTCCTTCCTTCACAGGTATAACTCAAACTTTAGAGGGAAACTCTAGACGATGTTTCGGTCCTTCCTGAACTATTATCAAGTCACAACTGAAAGAAAAAGGGGACAAATATATAATAATTTATTTCCATAACACTTTTATGTAAGGAGGAGAGGCGAAACAGGTTAGTAGTAGTAGTAATAGTAGTAATAACAGTAGTAGTAGTAGTGATAGTTTAGTAAACACTATCCTCTTACCACATCCCAGGTGAGGTACTTAGAGTAAGAGGAAAGAGGAGCACAGCAGGAGAACTAGCAGCTCATACTAGGTAAGAGGAAGAGGAGGAAGCAGAGAGAAAGACAGAATACAAGGACAGGTGAAACAAAAGAGAGGACAAGGAAGAAGGTGAAGGAGCAGGTGAAAGTAAGATCAAGTCAGCAGCTCTTCCAAGATCACAACATCTGTCAATGTGAATGTGCAAACTGGTATGATAAGCTGATAAGTAAGACACATGTGCAACACCTGGGTATCATTATTGATGAAACGTTTAGGAGAAACGTTCCATCAATAAAGATACCCAACTGTTGTACGTGTTCCTTAACCCTGTTGGTATTTTACATCATGTTGAACAACACTGACTTTGTTCTTTCTAGAAGGACGTACAATATTACTAAACCATAATAAAACTATTGCCAATACATCCCTGAAGGGAAGAGAGCTAGCTCCCTTGCTCCCATGCTCCCTTGCTCCCTTGCTCCCTTGCTCCCTTGCTCCCTTGTCGTGCCTTCCATCCTCACCCAACCTTCTGCCCTGACGTATATCAGTAGTACGGGCGTTGCACTCGTACGAGGCCCAGAGTTATGGTTTGCGACACACATAATATACAAACAAGGCAGTTACAACTACGGGAGTACTGACTCGGGGCGCCCTACGAGTCAAACACTCTGCAGAAACTAGAACAGACTCCCAGTACTACACAAGAGGGTTCGCAACCCAGTACTCCACAAGAGGGTTCGCAACCCAGTACTCCACAAGAGGGTTCGCAAGAACCGCGGGACACAGACATGAACCCTAATACTACTACGAAAAAAGTCCCTGGTTATGCAGAGCATTTCCCGCAAATTAGGTCAATTTTGTCCCCAGGATGCGACCCACACCAGTCCACACCAGCAGGTGTCTTAAGGAAACACGTCTAATGTTTTCCAGCCGTATCGGAGATCGATCCCCCGGACCTCAATGTGTGAGCTGAGTTCGCTACCTATCGAGCTACGGAACACCAAGGAGACCTGCCAAGTATAGGCCAATAGGCCTGTTGCAGTGTTCTTTCTTTCTCATCTTCTTAAAACTGACAACATCTTAAGATGCACCTAATTTCCCACGTCTTCTAATAACATGTTTATCTTCCACTATAATCTACCTTGTCCATAATTACTATCGCATTTGCTTTATCCGTTTCGTAAGGTGAAGTCTACGATCTTTCCTTAATTCATGGTATAACTTAACAAATCTTTGATAACAGTTGTTGTTGTAGAGGTGTGAACAAAGCTCACACCTCTACAACAAAGATACCCAGATGTTGTACATGTAATTCCTCACCTTGTAGGTGCTGTCTGGTCGCTTGTGTTTTGATCGTGATGGAGGCTAGGAAGAGGAAGAGGAGGAGGAGGAGGAGGAGGAAAAGGAGAAGGAGAAGGAGGAAGAGGAGAAAAAGAGTGAGAGTCTCAGCAAGGCAGGAAGAGGCAAGAGGAAGCAAAAGGAGGCAGGAGGAAGGAAGAGGAGGCAGAAGGAAACAAGAGGAGGTAGGAGGAAGCAAGAGGAGACCGGAGGAAGCAAGAAGAGGCAGGGGGAGGCAAGAGACAGAAGCCTTTGGAGAAAATAATAGTGGCGAGAAGCACACTAGGTAACGGAGTCTACAAAAGAGCATCTTCTCCCCCACTGACTCTCCTCCCACACTGACTCCTCCACACTGACCTCCTCCCCACTGACCTCCACTGACTCTCCCCCCCACTGACTCTCCCTCTCCCCCCACTGACCCTCCCACTGACCTCCTCCCCACTGACTCTCCCCCTATCCTCCCACGACTCTCCCACTGATCTCCTCTTCCTCTCTACCATCAACCTTGAACGTTCCTGCTTTCATCTTTCGTTGCCGCCACATCCACTCTTCCTACCAGTAACGAGTGGATGAACTTCCTTGATTCCTTGCACTCTCATAGCACCCAGCTTTGAGTGAGACGTTCCTACGTATTGATCAAGAAACGTTTCGCCATCTAGTGGCTTCTTCAGTCCAATGCAGAGAAAGGTGGAAGTTGAGGAGGTGGAGGAGTTTGAGGTAGTCAGTCCCTCAGTCTGGAGTAAGGGACTGATGAAGTACTGGAATGGGTTTGCCTGATAATGCCAACGTTATTCTTGGTATATAATAAGAATAGAGCCAAAGAATATATGGCTGGATCTCTCCCAAGTCTTTCTTGTTGCGTCTGATGGCGCCTGGAGAAGAGTTGAGCTCCATGGAGGTGGACTCTTCTCCAGGCTGAGGGACTCACCACTCCTCCCTTCCTACTGTGCAGGCGACACTTTTCACCCATAAAGCTACCCAAGTGTTCCATGTGTGTGCGGGTTATATGGGTCTCTAGCTCCCGTTCCTTGATCATGGCGTTCACCTCCCTCTGGAAGACTTTTATTTTTCCCATCAATTGCAAGTCAATGCAGAGTTGCATGTACAGTCACATCTTTCCTTAACATTCACCTTTCAACAAGATTCTCTCTTCTTGTTTCTTCCTCCACGTCTTCACTATTCGTAAATCCTCAATTTCTCAACTTTGAAAGGTCCACTCTTCGTAATTGACTCTCACTTCCCTCTCAATTTCATAAGCTCTGGATACTCCCAAGCCAAATGGATTTTCAACTCTCCATCTGCTTTTGTTGTAAAAATTCCTAACTTTGCCTTTCTACATTTCTAACTTATATCTGATGTATAGGACACAAATATAGGACTGATGAAGCCACACACTGGCTTCATCAGTCTTATATAAAGAAGAATGGTGATGATCAAGAGTCTGAGGTAATTAGTAGGCGGCGTCACACTGGACAAAGTCACAGGTGAAGCAGTGGTAGGTGGCGTCACACTGGACAAAGTCACAGGTGAAGCAGTGGTAGGTGGCGTCACACTGGACAAAGCCACAGGTGAAGCAGTGGTAGGTGGCGTCACACTGGACAAAGCCACAGGTGAAGCAGTGGTAGGCGGTGTCACCTTGGACTAAGTCACAGGTGAAGCAGTGGTAGGTGGCGTCACCTTGGACAAATCCACAGGTGAAGCAGTGGTAGGTGGTGTCACACTGGACAAAGTCACAGGTGAAGCAGTGGTAGGCAGTGGTAGGCAGTGGTAGGCGGCGTCACAGTGGACAAAGCCACAGGTGAAGCAGTGGTAGGCGGCGTCACCTTGGACAAAGTCACAGGTGAAGCAGTGGTAGGCGGCGTCACACTGGACAAAGTCACAGGTGAAGCAGTGGTAGGCGGCGTCACACTGGACAAAGTCACAGGTGAAGCAGTGGTAGGCGGCGTCACACTGGACAAAGTCACAGGTGAAGCAGTGGTAGGCGGCGTCACACTGGACAAAGCCACAGGTGAAGCAGTGGTAGGCGGCGTCACACTGGACAAAGCCACAGGTGAAGCAGTGGTAGGCGGCGTCACACTGGACAAAGCCACAGGTGAAGCAGTGGTAGGCGGCGTCACACTGGACAAAGTCACAGGTGAAGCAGTGGTAGGCGGCGTCACACTGGACAAAGTCACAGGTGAAGCAGTGGTAGGCGGCGTCACCTTGGAGAAAGTCACAGGTGAAGCAGTGGTAGGCGGCGTCACACTGTACAAAGTCACAGGTGAAGCAGTGGTAGGCGGCGTCACACTGGACAAAGTCACAGGTGGAAGTAGGTCATGACTATAGGTTAACAAGGTAGGAATTCCCTGTATCAAGATGTCAAGGATGTTGCAGTGTCTCACAACAATGTTGATAAATGCGTTCGAGCCTCACCTCACCTTCAGTCTTCACCATGTAGCTCTGTATTGGACAAAGTCCTGGTGAAGCTAAAGTGGTAGGCGGCGTCACACTGGACAAGTCACAGTGAAGACAGTGAGGTGGCGTCCCTGGAAAGTCACAGGTGAAGCAGTGGTAGGCGGCGTCACACTGGACAAAGTCACAGGTGAAGCAGTGGTAGGTGGCGTCACCTTGGAGAAAGTCACAGGTGAAGCAGTGGTAGGCGGCGTCACACTGGACAAAGTCACAGGTGAAGCAGTGGTAGGTGGCGTCACCTTGGACAAAGTCACAGGTGAAGCAGTGGTAGGCGGCGTCACACTGGACAAAGTCACAGGTGAAGCAGTGGTAGGTGGCGTCACCTTGGACAAAGTCACAGGTGAAGCAGTGGTAGGCGGCGTCACAGTGGACAAAGCCACAGGTGAAGCAGTGGTAGGCGGCGTCACAGTGGACAAAGCCACAGGTGAAGCAGTGGTAGGTGGCGTCACACTGGACAAAGTCACAGGTGGAAGTAGGTCATGACTATAGGTTAGACAAGAGTAGAATTCCCTGTATCAAGATGTCAAGATGTTGCAGTGTCTGACAACAATGTTGATAAATGCTTCACTGAACCTCACTCTCCCTTCTGATCTTCACCATTCTTCTCTGTATTGGACTGATGAAGCCGCTCTGGGGCGAAACGTGTTCTCAAAGACACCCAAGTGTTGCACATGTGTCTAATTTATCACGATGTAGTCAGTCCATCACTCTCGAAGACGTAGTTTTGAGGTGGTCAGTCCCTCAGCCTGGAGAAGAGTCCTACTCCACAGACTGGAGCAGAAGTCTGAATATCAGTCCTGCATCCTTAATTACATAAGAAAGGAGGAACACTGTAGCAGGCCTACTGGCCCAAACCTACAAAAATATTCACCCAACACATTTTCAGTGATAACCCTGTTAACTTATGTACAAATCCCACTCAAATCCAACCCCTCTCACTCATGTATTTATCTAACCTAAATTTGAAGCTACCCAAGGTTTTAGCTTCAATTACACTACTAGGAAGACTGTTCCACTCATCAACTACTTTATTTCCAAACCAATACTTCCCTATATTCTTTCTATATCTAAACTTATCCAATTTGAATCCATTATTACGGGTCATGGTATTGTGGGTTAGTTGTGAATTAAGAACATAATGGGTTAGTTGTGAATTGTTGCAGCCATGGTATTGTGGGTTAGTTGTTGCAGCCATGGTATTGTGGGTTAGTTGTTGCAGTCATGGTATTGTGGGTTGTTTTTTGCAATCATGGTATTGTGGGTTAGTTGTTGCAGTCATGGTATTGTGGGTTGTTTTTGCAATCATGGTATTGTGGGTTAGTTGTTGCAGTCATGGTATTGTGGGTTGTTTTTGCAATCTTGGTATTGTGGGTTAGTTGTTGCAGTCATGGTATTGTGGGTTAGTTGTTGCAGTCATGGTATTGTGGGTTAGTTGTTGCAGTCATGGTATTGTGGGTTAGTTGTTGCAATCATGGTATTGTGGGTTGTTTTTTGCAATCATGGTATTGTGGGTTAGTTGTTGCAGTCATGGTATTGTGGGTTGTTTTTTGCAATCATGGTATTGTGGGTTAGTTGTTGCAGTCATGGTATTGTGGGTTGTTTTTTGCAATCTTGGTATTGTGGGTTAGTTGTTGCAGTCATGGTATTGTGGGTTGTTTTTGCAGTCATGGTATTGTGGGTTTATTTATTTTTCTTCTTTCTTCCTTCTCCTCTATTTCCCTCCATTCTTCCTTCTCTTCTTCTTTCCTCCCTCCTTCCTTCTCCTCTCCCTTCTTCCTTCTCCTCTTCTTCTTCTCTCCCTTCTTCCTTCTCCTTTTCTTCTTCTCCCTTCTTCCATCTCTTCTTCTCTTCTTCTTCTCTCCCTTCTTCCTTCTCCCTCCTTCGCTCCAGTCATAATTGCACTGCACGTCTCTCCCTTTTATTCTTTTCTTTATTCAAGTTCTTTTTTTTTCCCTTCCATCCTGAACCCAACCTTACTCTTCTTCTTATTCCTCCTCTTTCTCTTCCTCTTCTTTCCTCTCTTCCTCTTCTTTCCCTCCTTCCTTTTTCGTCTTCTTTACACCTTCTGTTTTCCAGCTTTTATTACCATCTTTATTCATTTCAGTTTGCTCTTATTTCTTCTCCTCCTCTTTTATCTCCTCCTACTACTGCTCCTCCTTCCATTTTTTACTCCTTCATTCCTTTCTGCTCCTCTTCCGGGCTAGTGGATAGTGTGGACACGGGCTAGTGGATAGTGTGGACACGGGGCTAGTGGATAGTGTGGACACGGGCTAGTGGATAGTGTGGACACGGGGTAGTGGATAGTGTGGACACGGGCTAGTGGATAGTGTGGACACGGGGTAGTGGATAGTGTGGACACGGGCTAGTGGATAGTGTGGACACGGGCTAGTGGATAGTGTGGACACGGGCTAGTGGATAGTGTGGACACGGGCTAGTGGATAGTGTGGACACGGGCTAGTGGATAGTGTGGACACGGGCTAGTGGATAGTGTGGACACGGCCAGTGGATAGTGTGGACACGGGTAGTGGATAGTGTGGACACGGGGTAGTGGATAGTGTGACACGGGCTAGTGGATAGTGTGGACACGGGCTAGTGGATAGTGTGGACACGGGCCAGTGGATAGTGTGGACACGGGGTAGTGGATAGTGTGGATACGGGCTAGTGGATAGTGTGGGACACGGGGTAGTGGATAGTGTGGACACGGGCCAGTGGATAGTGTGGATACGGGGTAGTGGATAGTGTGGATACGGGGTAGTGGATAGTGTGGATACGGGGTAGTGGATAGTGTGGACACGGGGTAGTGGATAGTGTGGACACGGGGTAGTGGATAGTGTGGATACGGGCTAGTGGATAGTGTGGACACGGGCAGTGGATAGTGTGGACACGGGCCAGTGGATAGTGTGGACACGGGGTAGTGGATAGTGTGGACACGGGGCTAGTGGATAGTGTGGACACGGGGTAGTGGATAGTGTGGACACGGGCCAGTGGATAGTGTGGACACGGGCTAGTGGATAGTGTGGACACGGGCCAGTGGATAGTGTGGACACGGGCTAGTGGATAGTGTGGATACGGGCTAGTGGATAGTGTGGACACGGGCAGTGGATAGTGTGGACACGGGCCAGTGGATAGTGTGGACACGGGCAGTGGATAGTGTGGACACGGCTAGTGGATAGTGTGGACACGGGGTAGTGGATAGTGTGGACACGGGCTAGTGGATAGTGTGGACACGGGCTAGTGGATAGTGTGGACACGGGCTAGTGGATAGTGTGGACACGGGGTAGTGGATAGTGTGGACACGGGCTAGTGGATAGTGTGGACACGGGCTAGTGGATAGTGTGGACACGGGCTAGTGGATAGTGTGGATACGGGCTAGTGGATAGTGTGGACACGGGGTAGTGGATAGTGTGGACACGGGCTAGTGGATAGTGTGGACACGGGCTAGTGGATAGTGTGGACACGGGCTAGTGGATAGTGTGGACACGGGGTAGTGGATAGTGTAGACACGGGCTAGTGGATAGTGTGGACACGGGCTAGTGGATAGTGTGGACACGGGCTAGTGGATAGTGTGGACACGGGGTAGTGGATAGTGTGGACACGGGCTAGTGGATAGTGTGGACACGGGCTAGTGGATAGTGTGGACACGGGGTAGTGGATAGTGTGGACACGGGCTAGTGGATAGTGTGGACACGGGGAGTGGATAGTGTGGATACGGGCTAGTGGATAGTGTGGACACGGGCCAGTGGATAGTGTGGACACGGGTAGTGGATAGTGGACACGGGCAGTGGATAGGTGGACACGGGCTAGTGGATAGTGTGGACACGGGGTAGTGGATAGTGTGGACACGGGCTAGTGGATAGTGTGGACACGGGGTAGTGGATAGTGTGGATACGGGCTAGTGGATAGTGTGGACACGGGCTAGTGGATAGTGTGGACACGGGGTAGTGGATAGTGTGGACACGGGCTAGTGGATAGTGTGGACACGGGCTAGTGGATAGTGTGGACACGGGGTAGTGGATAGTGTGGACACGGGGTAGTGGATAGTGTGGATACGGGCTAGTGGATAGTGTGGACACGGGGTAGTGGATAGTGTGGACACGGGGTAGTGGATAGTGTGGATACGGGGTAGTGGATAGTGTGGATACGGGGTAGTGGATAGTGTGGACACGGGCAGTGGATGTGTGGACACGGCAGTGGATAGTGTGGACACGGGGAGTGGATAGTGTGGACACGGGGCAGTGGATAGTGTGGATACGGGGTAGTGGATAGTGTGGATACGGGTAGTGGATAGTGTGGACACGGGGTAGTGGATAGTGTGACACGGGGCAGTGGATAGTGTGGATACGGGGAGTGGATAGTGTGATACGGGGAGTGGATAGTGTGGATACGGGGCAGTGGATAGTGTGGATTACGGGGTAGTGGATAGTGTGGATACGGGGCAGTGGATAGTGTGGATACGGCAGTGGATAGGTGGATACGGGTAGTGGATAGTGTGGATACGGGGAGTGGATAGTGTGGATACGGGGCAGTGGATAGTGCAGACACGGGGCAGTGGATAGTGTGGACACGGGGAGTGGATAGTGTGGACACGGGGCAGTGGATAGGGGGACACGGGTAGTGGATAGTGTGGACACGGGGTAGTGGATAGTGTGGGCACGGGGTAGTGGATAGTGTGGACACGGGGTGGATAGGTGGAACGGGCTAGTGGATAGTGTGGACACGGGGTAGGGATAGGTGGGCACGGGGCAGTGGATAGTGGACACGGGGTAGTGGATAGTGGACACGGGCCAGTGGGGTAGTGTGGGCACGGGGAGTGGATAGTGTGGACACGGGGCAGTGGATAGTGTGGACCCGGGGTAGTGGATAGGTGGACACGGGGTAGTGGATAGTGTGGACACGGGTGTGTGTGTGTGTGTGTGTGTGTGTGTGTGTGTGTGTGTGTGTGTGTGTGTGTGTGTGTGTGTGTGTGTGTGTGTGTGTGTGTGTGTGTGTGTGTGTGTGTGTGTGTGTGTGTGTGTGTGTGTGTGTGTGTGTGTGTGTGTGTGTGTGTGTGTGTGTGTGTGTGTGTGTGTGTGTGTGTGTTAGTGTGTGTGTGTGTGTGTGTGTGTGTGTGTGTGTGTGTGTTGTGTGTGTGTGTGTGTGTGTGTGTGTGTGTGTGTGTGTGTGTGTGTGTGTGTGTGTGTGTGTGTGTGTGTGTGTGTGTGTGTGTGTGTGTGTGT
>WNWK01009830.1:52500-60000 GCA_009830355.1 Cherax destructor
ATTCTTTCAGTCATTATTTCAAGTGTGTGTGTACTCGATGATTTGTACTCATCTGTTTGCAGGGGCCTAGACTAAGCTCCTGGCCCTGCCTTGTAGACTACTTTTATTAGCATTACTGACTGCTGGCCTCATGGGCCTTATCATATCTACTCTTGAAGCTGTGTATTGAATTTGCTTCCACTTCCTCATCCAAGTCACTTTTCAACCACCCTGAAGCTAAAGAAATATTTCCTGACATCTCAGTGGCTCATCTGTAACTTCGTGTGTGTGTGCGTGTGTGTGTGTGTGCGTGTGTGTGTGTGTGCGTGTGCACTTAAAAGTAATCCCCTTGCATAGGGGATTACTGTGAGTTATAAATACGTAACTAATAAAGATGAACTTCTTAAAATCTGTAAGGGATTCCTTCTTGAAGCTACAACCTCTAAGTCCTCTCATATATTTACCTTTAAGAATAGAAATAAATGACAGATCAACCACTGTAATGTATTATACTTAAAATAGGTAACCTATAATATGTATGATACAAGGTACTTAAGCTGCAACATGGGGGGATGATGTAGCACTGCTGTATCACTTTTGTATAACTCTTGTATCACTGTTGTATAACTCTTGTATCACTGTTGTATAACTCTTGTATCACTGTTGTATAACTCTTGTATCACTGTTGTATAACTATTGTATCACTGTTGTATAACTATTGTATCACTGTTGTATAACTCTTGTATCACTGTTGTATAACTCTTGTATCACTGTTGTATAACTCTTGTATCACTGTTGTATAACTCTTGTATCACTGTTGTATAACTCTTTCATTACTGATGTATCACTGTTGTATAATTGTTGTATCACTGTTGTATCACTGTTGTATAACTCTTGTATCACTGTTGTATAACTCTTTCATCACTGATGTATCACTGTTGTATAATTGTTGTATCACTGTTGTATCACTGATATACCACTGTTGTATCACTGATGCATCACTGTTGTATTAATGATGTATTCTACTACGGACTGTTGAACCTTTGCAGTGAAATATTAGCATTTCTTTATGGAGACGAAGAAGTAATTTCTATGTACACTGTCTCCCACACTCACACACACACACACACACACACACACACACAACACACACACACACACACACACACACACACACACACACACACACAACACACAACACACACACACACACAACACACACAAACCCAACACACACAAACCCAACACACACAAACCCAACACACACAACACATACACACACACAACACACACAAACACAACACACCACCACCTTAACCTACCACCACCACCGAGAGAGATACATGATAATATACACTTGGGAAGTCCTGGAGGGATTGGTACCAAACTTGCACACGAAAATCACTCCCTATGAAAGCAAAAGACTCGACATGAGATGCAATATTCCCGCATTGAAAAGCAGGGGCGCCACGAGTACACTGAGACACAACACCATAAGTGTCCGGGGCCCAAGACTGTTCAACTGCCTCCCAGAATACATAAGAGAGATTACCAATAGACCCCTGGCTGTCTTCAAGAAGGCACTGGACAGGCACCTAAAGTCAGTACCTGACCAACCGGGCTGTGGTTCGTACGTCAGTTTGCGTGCGGCCAGCAGTAACAGCCTGTTACCACCACCACTACTACCACCACCACCACCTACCACCACCACCACCTACCACCACCACTACCACCACTAAAACCACCACCACCACCACCAGCACCACAACCTACCACTAACACCACCACCACCTACAACCACCACTACCACCACCACTACAACCTACCACTACCACCACCTACAACCACCACTACCACCACCACCTACAACCACCACTACCACCACCACTACACTCCACTCCACCACCTGCACACCACTACCACCACCACCTACAACCACCACTACCACCACCACTACAACCTACCACTACCACCACCACCTACAACCACCACTACCACCACCACCTACAACCACCACTACCACCACCACCTACAACCACCACTACCAGCACCACTACAACCACCACTACCACCACCACTACAACCTACCACTACCACCACCACCTACAACCACCACTACCACCACCACCTACAACCACCACCACCAGCACCACTACCAAAAACAGAGAGACATCTTCATTACATACGAAGGCCTCACCATCAGTGGAATATCCACTACTGTATTAGTGTCTCGACTGCTCTTCAATTATACCAGTCAATTGAACATTATTGTGAGTGTTCTTCTTATTAACAAGAACACAGATGACGTAATGTTGTTCGATCATAAGTGGAGTTTGTGTGTTGTGTGTATGTGTGTGTGTGTGTGTGTGTGTGTGTGTGTGTGTGTGTGTGTTGTGTGTGTACATCAACACAGTGTTGCTACACACAGTGTTGCTACACACACTGTCAGCAGATGACTGACGACTCTCTCTCTCCGCTGACAGCTCAGTAAAAGGACCTTGTTTGTGGCTGTCAGATAACACTGCTGACTCTGTTCTTTGATGTGTCCTCAGTGATGTACCTTTGTTTGTGTACCTGTGTATGGTGTTTTATTATCACTGTGTGTACCATCTACCTGTCCACACACTCACACACACACACACACACACACACACACACACACACACACACACACACTAGTTTGGAACCCACACCTGGTCAAGCACGTCAAGAAATTAGAGATTATGCAAAGGTTTGCAACAAGACTAGTCCCAGAGCTAAGGGGATTGTCCTACGAAGAAAGGTTAAGAGAAATCGGCCTGACGACACTAGAGGACAGGAGGGTTAGGGGAGACATGATAACGACATATAAAATACTGAGAGGAATAGATAAGGTGGACAGAGATAAGATGTTCCAGAGAGGGGACACAGAAACAAGGGGTCACAATTGGAAGTTGAAGACTCCTATGAGTCAAAGGGATGTTAGGAAGTATTTCTTCAGTCATAGAGTTGTCAGGAAGTGGAATAGCCTAGAAAGTGGCGTAGTGGAGGCAGGAACCATACATAGTTTTAAGACTAGGTTTGATAAAGCTCATGGAGCAGGGAGAGAGAGGACCTAGTAGCAATCAGTGAAGAGGCGGGGCCAGGAGCTATGACTCGACCCCTGCAACCACAAATAGGTGAGTACAAATAGGTGAGTACACAGACACAGACACGCACACAACCCACACACATACAACACACACACACACACACACACACAACACACACACACACACAACACACACACACACACAACACACATATAACTGCGGCAGCATATGGGCGACATGCAAACCTTAGATTAGCGTTCCGTTACCTTAACAAGGAATCGTTCAAGACACTGTACACCGTGTACGTCAGGCCCATACTAGAGTATGCAGCACCAGTCTGGAACCCACACCTGGTCAAGCACGTCAAGAAACTAGAGAAAGTGCAAAGGTTTGCGACAAGGTTAGTTCCACAACTCAGGGGTCTGTCCTATGAAGAAAGGTTGAAAGAAATAGGACTAACAACACTGGAGGAAAGAAGGGTCAGAGGAGACATGATAACGACATACAAAATACTGCGGGGAATTGACAAGGTAGATAGTGACAGGTTGTTTCAGAGAGGGAACACAGAAACAAGGGGACACAACTGGAAGCTGAAGACTCAGATGAGTCAAAGGGATGTCAGGAAGCATTTCTTCAGCCACAGAGTAGTCAGGAAGTGGAATAGTCTAGAGAAAGATATAGTGGAGGCAGGAACCATACATAGTTTTAAGACAAGGTATGATCAAGCTCATGGAGCAGGGAGAGCAGAGACCCAGTAGCAGACAGCGAAGAGGCGGGGCCAGGAGCTGAGTCTCGACCCTGCAACCACAATTAGGTGAGTACAATTAGGTGGTCAACACACACACACACAACACACACACACAAAACACACACACACACACACACACACACAAAACACACACGACGCACACACAACACATACACAACAACACCACAACACACAACAACAACACACACACACACAACACACACAAACACACACACACAACACAACCACACACACAACACACACACACACACACACACACACACAACAACACACAACAACGACACACACAACACACACAACACACACACACACACAACACACACACACACACACACACACACACACAAAACACACAACACAAAACACAACAACACACACACACACACACACACACACAACACACACACACACACACACACAACACACACACACACACACACACACACACACACAAGTAAAGCTAATCTAACATCTTCCAAGAGTCTCGATAAAACATTGATTGAGGGAACAATATACAAGATAAACTAGACCCATCCTCGAGTACGCAGCTCCACCATGTAACCCACACCACATCAAACGCGTTAAGATACCAGAGAACATCCAAAGATAACCAAAGATAACCAAAGTATCAGAGGTAAGGATTTATTATAATTGTTATAACATATAGGCGTTAAACCCGAAAGGGTCATACAGCGCTGCACCAGACAGATGAACTAAGTCTTGATAACACCTATAAGGAAAAAATAGATGAATTGAAAAGAGGTGAAGAGTGATAGTGTTGATGAGGCGGGAAACTGGCACACGAGGGCAGAGTTGGTGATTAAAAAAATACAGGTGAATCACAGGGATGTCAATAAGTATTTCTTCAGCCTCAGGTATGTCAGGAAGGGAAGCTTCACATACAGTTTCAAGAACAGGCATGACAGGACTGACAAGTGGCAAGCGGCGGGGGCCAGGAGCTGCGAGTCGACCCCAGCAAGCATAAGCGAGCACGCTAATGCAGCCACAGAAGACTGGCAAACACTCTTAATGTAATTAAGGGCGAGATTTCAGACGGCAGTTTATGAGAAGATCGACACTATGATGAGAGTGGGATAGCACTAATGGAAGGTAGACTCTCTCTCTCTCCTCTTTCCTCTCTCTCTCTCTCTCCTCTTTCCTCTCTCTCTCCTCTTTCCTCTCGCTCTCCTCACTAAATTCCCTCAATATTCTCTTCCCACGTGTTCTGTGCTGCTGCTGTTATCAAGTGTCAACCTTATTACTGTCTTCTTCCTATTTTCCTCGTTATCTATCGTCTCCTCTTTCTCATTCTCCATTTTCTCCATCTCCTCTATTATTCTCCATCACCTCCTCCTCTGCGCCAGTCAGAGTATTGTTCATGTTCTCTTCTTTATCAAGTTACAACGTTCATCCGACAAATAACACTGTAGTATTGTGGAAATGATAATTGTACATACGTGTACCAGTGCCTAAATAAACACAGTGTAGCCGGTACAGTGGACCATCTACACGATGCACCATGTCCTTCAAGACTCGTATTTTGAAACCCTAGTTCTGGCTACTGCCCATCCCCGTCTTATTCAATTTAGTAATGATCCCTTGTAATCGCATCTGCTACTACAATTGCATTTTAGGGGAGAGAAAGTCCATTCATATCATTTTACTTCAAGTATTGAATCCTGGTTGCTTTTACAATGACTTATATGCATAATTTAGCTCAAAATTGAGGCCTGGCAGTAATTTTTGCTTGTGGGCAAGAGTCCATAGACTCAAAACTCAACCAGAGTTCAAGTGGCTTGTTACAAATGTTTTCCACTGTTTTGTTGAAAATGAGTGGCTTATTGAACTCAGTCCTAAGACGTCTCTGGAGAGTAGCTATATGCTGTGGCTTTATTAACTCAGAGCCAGGGAGTATATATGCTGGGCTTGTTGAACTCAGAGTCCTAAACGCTTTGAGTAGTATATGCTGTGGCTTTATTGAACTCAGAGTCCTAAGACGGCCTACTGGAGTAGCTATATGCTGTGGCTTTATTGAACTCAGAGTCCTAAGACGTCCTACTGGAGTAGCTATATGCTGTGGCTTTATTGAACTCAGAGCCTACTGGAGTAGCTATAGTAAGTCAGTAACTTTATTTACTCACAGGTATACGTAAGTTCAATTATCATAGTGTAAATTACCTGGAGTGTACCTGGAGGGGGCTTCGGGGGTCAACGCCCCCAATGGGGTCCTTTATTCAGTAATGGTTATAATCATAACCATGATTTTTCCAGAGGTGGAGGGGTAAGCCAGGGGAAGGCCTCAGTCAGATGACCAAAAGCTCCAGCTGTGGGCCATCATATGACTAAGACCCGCGTCAGGAAACACTTGTCCTGTTTCCTGACAAACGTTATACCTACCTATGGTTTGTACGTCGGCTTGAGTGCTGCCAGCACTAACAGGTTGGTTGATCAGGCCCTGATCCACCGCGAGGCCTGGTCACAGACCGGGTCGAAATCTATAGTGTTCCATTCGGGAAGTGAAGACTGACAGGTACGTCAGCTTGACGTCAGGGTATTTATTCCCTGACAATTGATCGACATCACTAGTAAATTAAGTCCAACACAGCATTTAATTTCAAGTTGAAACTGAGCTTAGCTAAAACATACAGCAAGAGATACTTCATAGTTATTTAGGTAACTGTAGCAATCTAGCTTAGATTTCTACAGTTAGATCTGATTTTGTTCACCTAGCATTAGGTAGGTACCTGGGTGTTAGTCACCTTACACCTGCTGTCTTTGATCACCTAGCAGTAAGCAGGTATCTGGGTATTAGCAGACTGGTGTGGGTGGCATCCTGGGGACAAAATTAACCTAAGTTGCCGGAAATGCTCTGCAAAACCAGGGACTTTCTATATAGTCACCTGTGGTCTGTATAAGTTGTATCATGTACTTGTATAAATAAAGATTATAAAATTGTTATTATTATTATTATTATTATAACTGAGGTACAAGTGGGTTGACGGGGTTGGACTTACCACCACAACCACACAGCCTACCACCAATTGTAACCAGTCAACTTTTGCAACTGATTGTATATGACTGTATATGATTGTATATTGTGTATATAATGGAACACTCAACTCATTTTTCTCACAAAAGTGCAAATATTAATGAGCTTTTCGTACTTGATATAAAAGATTAGTGGAAAGTAATGGAATGTAATATAGTTATAGTTTTGATGGTCAGGTTGTGAAGGTTTCTGGAGGATTTATACATCTCCAGTTTATTGTACTATATAAAAAGAAATTAAATACTTGATATCCTCGCTATATATATATATATATATATATATATATATATATATATATATATATATATATATATATATATAAGCGTGTATGCACCTGGAAAGAGAGGAGGTAGAGGAGAGA
Source organism: Cherax destructor (assembly GCA_009830355.1). Classification (NCBI taxonomy): domain Eukaryota; kingdom Metazoa; phylum Arthropoda; class Malacostraca; order Decapoda; family Parastacidae; genus Cherax; species Cherax destructor. The sequence goes on from WNWK01009830.1 coordinate 59,730, forward strand.
GAGATTTTGGGAGATATTAAGTTAGTGTATAGGAAATTTTGAGCCAAGTGATAGAGTAATTGTGGTAGGGGACCTAAATGCTAAAGTGGGAGAAGCGTTTAGAGAGGGTGTGGTGGGTAAGTTTGGGGTGCCAGGTGTAAATGATAATGGTGGCCTTTGATTGAACATTGTATAGAAAGGGGTTTAGTTATAGGTAATACATATTTTAAGAAAAAGAGGATAAATAAGTATACAAGATATGATGTAGGGCGTAATGACAGTAGTTTGTTGG
>WNWK01009830.1:65000-74095 GCA_009830355.1 Cherax destructor
CAAAGGCCCCCATAATCATTTACACCTGGCACCCCAAACTTACCTACCACACCCTCTCTGTTTCTCCAACTTCAGCATTTAGGTCCCCCACCACAACTACTCTCTCACTTGCTCAATAAAATGAAGTTAACACTAGCTTAGCTCCCTTCCTTCCTTCCTTCCTTCCTTCTTCTTCCCCTTCTATCTCACATTTCCCCTCTCTCCTTGAAAGACTTTTTAGCTACAGCCCGTTCCACCTCCTCTCTCTAAATCCACCCCCTCATCATCTCTCTTTTTCCCCTTCCCTCCTCCCCCTCCCCAACCCCTTCATCAGGATCCATGGCATCATTTGTCCCCAAATCCAACGAAATTCAGTATAACACACTGGCAGTATTTTCCCCTCAGCTGCGTAATGCGTAATGTCATTTAAAGTAATGCAAAGTAATGCTTGTAAAACGCAATGTAATTCACCCCATCAGCGACGTCATACATCACAACGAAGTCATTATATTTTAGTGAAGTCGTGTGCATACATCACAGCTCCAACACTAGTCAACTTGGCAGAATTTCAGTTTATCAATTTTGCAAATTGCAGACCTCCTGATGAAGTAGTGATAATGGTCTGAAAGGCCTCAAGCTGAAATTTCACCCTTGCATCTCACACACACACACACACATACACACACACATATACATATATATATATATATATATATATATATATATATATATATATATATATATATATATATATATATATATATATATATATATTTATACATGGGGTTGTAAGAGAAGTGAATGCGAGGGTCTTGGCAAGAGGTGTGTGGTTAAAAGATAAAGAATCAAATACAAAGTGGGAGTTGTCACAGTTGGTTTTTGCTGATGACACTGTGCTTTTGGGAGATTCTGAAGAGAAGTTGCAGAGGTTGGTGGATAAGTTTGGTAGGGAATGTAAAAGAAGGAAATTGAAAGTGAATATAGGAAAGAGTAAGGTGATGAGGATAACAAAAAGATTAGGTGACGAAAGATTGGATATCAGATTGGAGGGAGAGAGTATGGAGGAGGTGAATGTATTCAGATATTTGGGAGTGGACATGTCAGCAGATGGGTCTATGAAGGATGAGGTGAATCATAGAATTGATGAGGGGAAAAGGGTGAGTGGAGCACTTCGGAGTCTGTGGAGACAAAGAACTTTGTCCATGGAAGTACAGAGGGGAATGTATGAGAGTATAGTTATACCAACGCTCTTATATGGGTGTGAAGCATGGGTGATGAATGTTGCAACGAGGAGAAGGCTGGAGGCAGTGGAGATGTCATGTCTGAGGGCAATGTGTGGTGTGAATATAATGCAGAGAATTCGGAGTTTGGAAATTAGGAGGAGGTGCGGGATTACCAAAACTATTATCCAGAGAGATAAGGAGGGGTTGTTGAGGTGGTTCGGACATGTAGAGAGAATGGAACGAGACAGAAGGATTTCAAGAGTGTATAAATCTGTAGAGGAGGGAAGGCGGGGTAGGGGTCGGCCTTGGAAAGGCTGGAGGGAGGAGGTAAAGGAGGTTTTGTGTGCGAGGGGCTTGGACTTCCAGCAAGCATGTGTGAGCGTATTTGATAGGAGTGAATGGAGACAAATTGTTTTTAATACTTGACGTGCTGTTGGAGTGTGAGCAAAGTAACATTTATGAAGGGATTCAGGGAAACCGGCAGGCCGGACTTGAGTCCTGGAGATGGGAAGTACAGTGTCTGCACTCTGAAGGAGGGGTGTTAATGTTGCAGTTTTATAACTGTAGTGTAAAGCACCCCTCTGGCAAGACAGTGATGGAGTGAATGATGATGAAAGTTTTTCTTTTTCGGGAATCGGCCGATGTGTTAATAAAAAAATAATTGTCCCGCCTCAAGAGGCCAAACATTGTACCTGTCGCCCTACCATCTGAGCCATCGATCTTACAAACAACATGAGCCTCGAGGACACTCGTGGCAGATGTATGCTCAAGGATACATATATATATATATATATATATATATATATATATATATATATATATATATATATATATATATATATATATATATATATATATATATAATATATATGGCACTCGTTCGGGATCGGTTCCCCAGTCTCTTTCCCTTCATTTCAGCTGGGTACAGCAAACCCTCGACTCTTTTGTTTGGGGAACATGAAATTCCCTCATCTGAGGGTGTTCAGCAGGGTGATCCACTCGCTCCACTTCTCTTCTGTTTGGCAGTAAGAGAACTAACTTCCAGCCTATGCAGCGAGCTCAACATCTGGTACCTGGATGATGGCACTCTGGCAGGTACTGGGGAGTCCCTGTTAGAGGACCTACAACGGGTGAAGACACAGGGAGCCTTAGGACTCATCCTCAATCCGTCAAAGTGTGAAATCATCACAACAAATCAGGAAATAATCAATGCGGTGCGAACAATCTTCCCAGAAGTCACTACTACCACTCCATCCCACAGTACCCTCTTGGGAACACCGCTGGGTCACCACGCCATCGACACTGTCCTCAAGGACAAAGTGAATGACCTGAAAAGAATGGAGGAGAGAATAAGTGATCTTGATGCCCATGATGCCCTGTATCTCCTCACAAGGTGTCTTACTATGCCAAGACTCACTTATTTCTTGAGGTGTGCACCCTCTTTTGACAACCCAACACTTGACGAGTATGACGCACACCTGAGATCAACCTTTAAGAAGGCACTGAATCTGTCACTAGAGGATCAGCAATGGGAGCAGGCAACCATCCCAGTGCGACTGGGAGGTATAGGGGTGCGCAAAGCAACGCAGGTAGTTTTACAGGTATTTCTGTCATCGTGTTTGGCATCCTGTGGAATAGTCAAGAAGATTGTCCCTGAAAGTTTGAGAGGTGTGGTGGAAGCTCAAGACCCCAGGTTCATTGAAGCAGCAGTGCGTGGACATCCTGGCAGACTCCTCCAGTAGACGAGCTCCTCCCAAAGAGCACAAACAGTCCAACTGGGACAAACCGATCATGGAAAAAATTGCCAACACAATGCTCACCAACGCTTCAGGAAAGGACAAAGCTCGTCTCCTAGCGGTGAACGCACCACACTCAGGAGATTTCCTTCTAGCTGTTCCAAATTCCTCTCTGGGGACTCGAATCGACCCACAGGCCATTCGGATTGGTGTTGCGCTTCGCCTAGCCGCCCCCATGCTCACCGAACATAGGTGTATTTGCGGCAGGGCGACGGCTGATCAATTCGGACTTCATGGTCTCGTGTGTCACACATCAGAAATGAAGTATGCTAGACATGAGGAGGTCAATGACATCATAAAGAGAAGCCTCACCACAGCCCGTTGCCCAGCTCAACGGGAACCCCAAGTGCAGAGGTCTGATGGAAGTCAAAAGCGTCCTGATGGAGCCACTATGCTACCCTGGAAGGATGGTAAGCAGATTGCTTGGGACTACACCTGTGCTGCCACATTGGCAGACACCTACTTGCAATACTCTGTTGCCGAAGGGGGTGGAGCTGCCAGCCACAGGGAGACGCAGAAGACTCGCAAATATGAAGGCCTTTTCCCTTGCTATAACTTCATCCCAATAGGGTCGGAGACCCTTGGAGCATGGGGAAAGTGTGCTTTAAGTTTCTCAAAGAGCTGGATGAGAAACTCATCATAGAAACCAAGGACCACAGGGCGACCAGCTTCCTCTTTCAGAGACTCAGCGTTGCGATCCAGAGGATAAATGCCTGCAGCATTCTGGGCACGCGGCCTACTGCCGGGGAGCTGGACGAAGTATTTGACATGTAGCTCTGAGTTGTTATCTATGTTGTTTTACTCCTTATTGTATTCTTGTCAATGTATTTTGTTAAGGTATTTTGTCAATGTATTTTGTCTTGAAATAAAGTTTATATATATGTATATATAGAATGAAAAGATGGGGTGGTAGGGAAGTGGAATATTCAAATGGCTTCTGAAGAAATCCATTATCTTCCTTGAAGCCTTTTTTATCATTTCGAGTATAGTCCTACAATTTGCACAGAGGTATATCCTATATATATATATATATATATATATATAAAATATATATATATATATATATGCATATGCATTCTTTAACGTTATATACCAGGTCTAAATAAATACTTCTCTTCCTCTTCTTCTTCCTCCCCCTCATCTTAGGGTCCAGTAGAGGCAATTTCTTGGTGCGTGTGGAACAGCTCCTCCCTTACCCCCATCCCTCCCCAACCCATTCTCCTCTCCCCTCCCTCAACCCCTTTCCTCCCACTCCCCACCACCACTTGCTTCCCTCAGTAATAAATCATAGCCGACAACACCTGATTTTAGACAGCGTCCCCTCCCTCCTATCTCTCCTCTCCCTCCCTCCCTTACCCCTCCCCTCAATCATCACCTCTCCCTCCCCTCTCCCTCATTTGATATTCCCTATAATTATTACGTCCCACCTATCTTCCTCTCTACCTCCCTTGTTTTTCTCCCTCTTCCTCCCTTCTTTTCTCTCCCTTTCATCCTCCCTTCTTTTCTCTCTTTCCTTCCTATCTCATATTTTCTTTCTTTTCCTTTCTACCTTTCTCTTCCCCCTCTCTTCCCTCTTCCTACTTTCACACCTTCCTTCCTCTCTACATCTCCCCTCCCAATGTTTCACCCCCACCTCTTTCTCTACCCTCCCCACCACCACCTCCCCACACCCTCCCCGCCCCTCTCCCTCCCCAAGGCTTACAGACGCCTCTACATATTTTGAAACGCCTCGCTATCAAGTCAAACATTCCCAGCCACGTAAATCCCCAACCCCTCCTCTCCCCACACCCTATCTCTCCAAACTTCCCTCTCCCCATCCAATCCCTTCTTCCTCCCCTTCCTTCCTCTAAAAATCCTCCCTTTCCTTCACTAACACCACCACCTACCCCCTCCTAAGAACCTCCTCCCCTTCCCTAAAATCCCTCCAACTCCCCTCTCCTCTCCAAACACCACCATCCCCCCACAACCCCCTCTCTCTTCAATATTTTTTCCTGATATAAACATCAATATAAATTAAAAAAATATATAAAAATCCACATATAAAAATTATATAAACATGAGTAAACACGGGATGTGAGAAACATGGAAGGTGAGAAACATGGAAGGTGAGAAACATGGAAGGTGAGAAACATGGAAGGTGAGAAACATGGAAGGTGAGAAACATGGAAGGTGAGAAACATGGAAGGTGAGAAACATGGAAGGTGAGAAACATGGAAGGTGAGAAACATGGAAGGTGAGAAACATGGAAGGTGAGAAACATGGAAGGTGAGAAACATGAAGGTGAGAAACATGGAAAGGTGAGAAACATAGAAGGTGAGAAACATGGAAGGTGAGAAACATGGAAGGTGAGAAACATGGATGGTGAAAAACATGGAAGGTGAGAAACATGGAAGGTGAGAAACATGGGAGGTGAGAAACATGGAAGGTGAGAAACATGGAAGGTGAGAAACATGGAAGGTGAGAAACATGGAAGGTGAGAAACATGGAAGGTGAGAAACATGGGAGGTGAGAAACATGGAAGGTGAGAAACATGGAAGGTGAGAAACATGGAAGGTGAGAAACATGGAAGGTGAGAAACATGAAATGTGAGAAACATGGAAGGTGAGAAACATGGAAGGTGAGAAACATGGAAGGTGAGAAACATGAAATGTGAGAAACATGGAAGGTGAGAAACATGGAAGGTGAGAAACATGGAAGGTGAGAAACATGGAAGGTGAGAAACATGAAAGGTGAGAAACATGGAAGGTGAGAAACATGGAAGGTGAGAAACATGGAAGGTGAAGAACATGGAAGGTGAGAAACATGGAAGGTGAGAAACATGAAAGGTGAGAAACATGGAAGGTGAGAAACATGGAAGGTGAGAAACATGGAAGGTGAAGAACATGGAAGGTGAGAAACATGGAAGGTGAGAAACATGGAAGGTGAGAAACATGGAAGGTGAGAAACATGGAAGGTGAAGAACATGGAAGGTGAGAAACATAAAAGGTGAGGAACATGGAAGGTGAGAAACATGGAAGGTGAGAAACATGGAAGGTGAGGAACATGGAAGGTGAAGAACATGGAAGGTGAGAAACATGGAAGGTGAGAAACATGGAAGGTGAAGAACATGGAAGGTGAGAAACATGGAAGGTGAGAAACATGGAAGGTGAGAAACATGGAAGGTGAGAAACATGGAAGGTGAGAACATGGAAGGTGAGAAACATGGAAGGTGAGAAACATGGAAGGTGAGGAACATGGAAGGTGAGAAACATGGAAGGTGAGAAACATGGAAGTAAAGGAACATGGAAGGTGAGAAACATGGAAGGTGAGAAACATGGAAGGTGAGAAACATGGAAGGTGAGGAACATGGAAGGTGAGAAACATGGAAAGTGAGAAACATGAAAGGTGAGAAACATGAGAAAGTTGATATTTTGTAGGTAATTTAAAATTCTGATTTGTCATTAAGGTTTAATTAAAAAATATAATTAACAGTGTTTGTGACTTATTAGTTCTTGACGTGTTCTCCAACACTACTCCAACACTCACCCTCCAACACTCACCCTCCAACACTCACCCTTCAACACTCACCCTCCAACACTACTCCAACACTCACCCTCCAACACCTTCATACCTCCTCCAACACACACTGTTCTTACTCCACCTCTATTCAGACCTACCTGGAGGGTATTCCGGGGGTCAACGCCCCCGCGGCCCGGTCCATGACCAGGCCTCCCGGTGGATCAGGGCCTGATCAACTAGGCTGTTACTGCTGGCAACGCGTAGTCCAACATACGAACCACAGCCCGGCTGATCCGGCACTGACTTTACGTATCTGTCCAGCTCCATCCTGAAGGCAGCCAGGGGTCTATTGGTAATTCCCCTTATGGCTGGTAGGAGGCTGATGAACAGTCTTGGGCCCCGGACACTTAGTGTTTTCTCTTAGTGTATTAATGGCGCGCCTACTTTTCACTGGGTATATGTTGCGCCGCCTGTCAAGATTTCTGCTTTCGTAGGGAGTGATTTCTGTGTGCAGATTAGGGACCAGTCCCTCTAGGATTTTCCAGGTGTAGATTATGATGTATCTCTGCCTGCGCTCCAGTGAGTACAAATCAAGACTTACAAGCGTTCCCAGTAGTTAAGGTGTTTGATGGAACTTATATGTGCAGTAAAGGTTCTCTGTACATTCTCTAGATCTGCAATTTCACCTGCCTTGAATGGAGATGTTAATGTACAGCAGTATTCTAGCCTAGAGAGAACAAGTAATTTAAAAGGATTATCACTGGTTTACATCTATTGTTTTGAATGTTCTCATTATCCATCCTATCAGTTTCTTCGCAGATGTGATAGTGGCACTGTTGTATCCTTGAAGGTGAGATCCTGACATTACCACTCCCAGGTCCATCACATTACTTTTCCGCTCTATTGTGTGATTAGAGTTTGTAGTATACTCAGTTCTAGTTATTATTTCCTCCAGTTTTCCATAACGGAGAGTTGGAATTTGTCTTCATTGAACATCATATTGTTCTCTGTTGCCCATTAGAAAACTTGGTTTATATCTTCTTGAGATTTGTCGTTCCTCAATGGATGACACTTCATGTAGATCCTAGTACAGTCTGCAGAGTATGACACGCACCGTGTCATACTCTGCAGACTGTACTAGGTTTACATCTCTGTCTGTGTCTGATATGAGGAAGAAGAACAGGATGGGGGCGAGTACTGTGCCTTGTGGAACAGAGGTCTTCACTATGGCAGCCTCCGATTTAACTCTGTTTACCACTACTCTTTGTGTTTGATTGGTTAGAAAGTTGAAGATCCATCTGCACTTTGCCAGTTATCCCTTTAGCACGTATTTTGTGTGCTATTACACCATGATCGACACTTGTCAAAGGCTTTTGAAAAATCTGTGTATACTACATCTGCATTGTCTTCCAGTGCATCCCAGACCATATCATAGTGGTCCAGTAGTTGCGAGAGGCAGGAGCGACCTGCTCTGAAACCATTATTATTATTATTATTATAATCAAATAGAAGCGCTAAACCACAGGGGTTATACAGCGCTGCAGGTTATTGTAGGATGCAGGGAGAGTGGGTTGTAAGAGGGAGATGGATGATTAGTAGGGTATGGAGTGCAGCATGACGGTGGATAGTGCAGGGATAGAAGGTAGCAAGAGATCGAGGTAGAAGGGACTGAGGGAGGTGCTAGAGGTGTAATCTTCAGAGTTTGTGTAGTAAGTCAGTTTCTGTCAAAAAGTCAACAAGAGAGTCAGGATTAAAGGAGGGTCCATCTGCAAGAAGGAAGGTAAAGAAAGGGCCGCAGAGCGAAGACGTCGTTGGAGGTAAATTCTGCGTGCTCGTTGATAGAGTGGGCAGTCCAGCAGAATATGTCGAACAGACACTGAACCTGACAATGCTCACAGAGAGGGGCAGGAGCCTCTCCATGAGATACCCGTGAGTAAGACGAGTGTGGCCGATGCGAAGACGGGAGAGTGTAGTCTCCCAACCTCGACATTGGTGACAAGAAGAAGGCCAGAAACCTATAACCGGTTTAATAGAATGAAGTTTGTTATTCAGCAGGTCAGACCCGCGTTGTTTCCAACGGGTGCAAGGTGGTAGCAATGACCGCAAAATAGTCCGTGAAAGGAACACTCTATATGAAACTGGGGTCATGTATGCTGACCGCGCAGCAGGGCCTGTTATTGCCCTGTACGTCAACATGACCGGGGGCCCCCCAAAAAACAAACTTTTGTTGAAAAAACGGGAACCAAAGGGGATACGAAGAACTAGGGGGGGGGTGTATCAATTTTTTTGGATAGCCTGTAAAGCACTAAGGGGTCGAAAGACCCAAATGGGTACAGGCATAGAGAATACGGAAAAGGCCCAAGAATGGCATACAATTTAGGGAAAAAAGCTAGCCAGGGGAACAGATGCCCCCAGACGCTGTCCGGAAAAAATGCGGAACCGACGCCGCGATGACTTTTGAACCATCGTGTTTCTGCGGGGGATGGGAAAAGAGAACGGAAAAAAGGCCCCCAAAAAAAAGAGCAAAACCCCAGGAGTTGGGGTTTCGAAGGTAGAGGAAAGAAAGACAGGACAGGGAATTCCAAGGGGGGGAGGAAAG
>WNWK01009831.1:0-74094 GCA_009830355.1 Cherax destructor
ACATCAATAGTGGAAGAAGAACAGTCTCGAAGTATTCCATGTAAAGATTAGCAAGAACAGGAGATAGAGGAGAGCCCATGGCGACACCAAAGGTTTGAGAATAATATTTACCTTGAAAATAAAAGGAATTAGAGTCCACACAAAGACGGATAAGATCAAGAAAGACATCAGTAGGTATAGGGAGATGAAGTAACCCTTCATTGGCCTTCTCTCTTAAGAAAATTAAGGACATCATCCAGAGGGACATTAGTGAAGAGGGACTCGACATCAAGACTAAGCATCTTACAGGTCGGGAGAGAGCAAACCCGTTCGATGAAGTCTTGAGAGTGAGGAAGGTGGGCAGGAGAAAAAGTACCAAGAAAGGGAGTGAGGGTTTTGGCTAGCCAAGAAGCAAGAGAATAAGAGACAGAACCCCTAGAAGATATGATGGGACGCAGAGGAATATCAGGTTTGTGAGTTTTGTAAATGGTCCAAGTCGGACTGAAACGTCATCGTAAGTTTTTCCTCTTTTTTATATGTGCGGGTTGTGTAGGTTAGATAAATACATGAGTGGGTGGGTGTGAGTTGGACCTGACTAGCTTGTGCTACTAGGTCAGATGCCGTACTAATTCCTTAAGCGGAAGTGACCTGACTACCTGGAGTTTACCTGGAGAGGGTTAAATCCAGGTGGTCGGCTAGATAAATATATGAGTGGGTGCAGGTGGGTGTGAGTTGGTCCTGACTAGCTTGTGCTACTGGGTCAGATGCGGTGCTCCTTCCTTAAGTGAATGTAACCTGACCTGGCTGGGTCGGGGCATTGGCTTAAGCCGGTTGGAGACTTGGACTTGCCTTGCATGGGCCAGTAAGCCTGCTGCAGTGTTCTTTCTTCCTTATGTTCTTATAAATATACTGAACAACCATGGCGACATCACACATCCCTGTCTAAGGCCTACTTTTACTGGGACTCTCCCTCTCTCCTACATACTCTAACCTGAGCCTAACTATCCTCTTAAAAACACTTCACTGCTTTCAATAACCTACCTCCAATTCCATACATTTGCAACATCTGCCACATTGCTCCCCTATCCACCCTATCATACGCCTTTTCCAAATCCATAAATGCAATAAAAACCTCTTAACCCTTATCTAAATACTGTTCACCTATATGTTTCACAGTAAACTCTTGGTCTACACACCTCCTACCCTTCCTAAAGCCTCCTTGTTCATCTGCTATCCTGCTCTCCGTCTTACTCTTAATTCTTTCAATAATAACTCTACCATACATTTTAACAGGTATACCCAACAGATTTATTCCACTATAATTTTCACACTCTCTTTTGTCCCCTTTGCCTTTATACAAAGGAACTATGCATGCTCTCTGCCAATCCCTAGGTACCTTACCATCTGCCATACATTTATTAAATAAAAGCACTAACCACTTCAAAACTAAATTCCCACCTGCTTTTAACATTTCTATCTTTATCTCATCAATCCCAACATAGAATATCGTCCACATCTGTTTCATTTAGCTTCATGAGAAATTCTGTTAACCAGTCTGGTTTCAAAAAATTCCATGTACAAATTGCTATGAACTGGTGGAGAATTTTCAATTGCTATACCAAATTATTTATTGAAAACTCACCATTAAAAACACTTTGCATCAACATTGCAAAGTTTAATAAGCTAAATGATTGTTGACATGGGCGATGGTAAATCATAATTATCAACTGGTTGTTTTGTAAATAATGCAGTGACATCAAAACTAACCTCATTGTAATTAAAATCAGTCATTGTACATAATTTTTCAACAAAATCGGTATTATTTTGAACATGAAAGTTGGAAACTTTGCCTACAGTTGGACTCAGTATATCTACTAGTATTTGGATCATTTGTAGGCGACTAAGCTAATGGAGAGTGAATGAGTAAAATTGATTATTAGAGTTCGACAAGTTGGATACTACACAACAATGTCAACGTCTTTCACCACATTAATGATAAAGGTGGTGATGTGTTGGGAGATAGTATTGTGAACATGGTGTTGGAAGTGAGGGCAGTGATGGTTGTGGTGATGACAAGAGTAGTCTCGGCTTATGTACCTCTCTCTCCTTCTCTCCCTCCCTCCTGGTTGCACAGGTTCATACCCAACGTTGCACCTGGTATGATCCTCGACCTCACCAGACCCATAAACAACTAAGTAATCTCCACTCACCCCTCTTCTCTTGTTCCTCATTTTATCTTCTCTCTTCTTCCTCACCATTTACTCCAGAGAATAAAGTGAAGATGAGATAGATGTTAAGTGTCACAGAAATTCCTTCTGGCGTTTGTAGCAAATTTCCCATCATGAAAAGTAATTGTTATTTCCTGTATATTTGAAGGGAAGCTATCCCATCACCGAGACCAGTGTTTTCCCACCTTTCTAGAATCAATCACTTCCTATTTTACCTTCTTGCCTCCCTACCAACCTCCTAGCAACTGTACCACCTTCCCTCCATTCCTTTGTACCAGCCTCCCCCTCCCTTCTCTCTCAACTAACCTCTGTCAAGTCCTACCACTCTCACTCGCGTCCTTCCTCACACACACTTACATACTCCTTTTTCTCCCATCCAACCTCTCTCCAATACCCCAACACCCACCCACCCTTCCCCTCACATTTATTCATTCCTTTTCCCCCTAACCTCTCAACAATACCCATTTACTATCCTAACACCCACCCATCCCTCCCCTCACATTCATTCATCCCTTGCCCCGTTGCTTGGTGGGAAAAGCTCTCGCTTCACAGGTGAGGGTCCGGGTTCGATTCCCGGCGAAGGGGTGGAAACATCGGACGTGTTTCCTTACACTGGTTGTCTATGTTCGCCCATCAATAAAATGGGTACCTTGGTGTTAGTCGACTGGTGTGGGTCGCATCCTGGGACAAAACTGACCTAATTTGCCCGAAATGCTCTGCATAACAAGCGGCTTTCTATATAGTAGTATGCCATTGATGTCAGCTAGGCCTGCACACATTGTACATGTACTTGTAGTAAATAAAGATTACTATTATTAACCTCTCCCCATTACCTATTTACTATCCCAATACTCACCCATCCCTTCCTTCACATTCATTCATCCCTTTCCTTCGCACCAACATCCCTCCTTCTCTCCTCACACCCTCAAACCCCTTCCCTTCATGCCCAGTCACTCACCCACCCACCTCCTCTTCTGACATCATCCCTAAATTATGCCCACACACCCCCTACCTTCACACCCACATATTCTTTCACTTCAAACCCTCCCACCCCCTACCATGGCCCTACCGGCCCCTTCCTTCATACTCCCCTTTCCCAAATATTACATCTCTATCCACCTACCCATGAAGGAGGAGGAGGAAGCAGGAGAGAGAGGAGAGAGGCACGCCCTCTATAGGTGAAGACGAATAATAGAGTTCTTCTAAGGCAGCAGACTGTCTGAAGAACGAAAAGTAAGACAGGCTAGAGAATTGGAAAATATTGAGCTTAAATTAAATGAGCCATGAAGAGCCCAGGAGAGACAGCGGATGCCAAAAGCCACAAAAAATAGTAAACAAAATTAAAAATACCTCTTCTCATAGGCAATATCCATGGCAAAAAACAGCCTCTAGTATTGAGCCTTTAATTAAAGGAGATGGAACATACACTGATGAAAGCAAATACATGAGTGAAATAAATCCTAGTACGACTCAGTGTTCAGTGAACCATTAATCAGCCTAAAGATTAACGACCTATATGAGTTCTTCATGAATGAGAGAAAATGATGCAGACATCTGACTTATCTCTGATATAACTCAGACCGAACCTAATTACCCCCCAATCCTCCCTTCCCAATCCCATCCACCACATTCCCCTTTTTTTTCCTTTTCCTACCCCCTCTCCCTTTTCCCATCCTGTTTGCAACCTCTGGGGTCCTCCCCTCTGGCATTGCTGTTTCTAGGTAGGGGGAGGTACACTGGGGTTCATCCCACTCTGTGGGGTCCCTTGGGGGTGGTGTGGTTTGCAGTGTAATCTGAATTGTCTGAAGGTGCCCTGCTCCCTTCCCAGATGTCCGAGAAGTGAACTGGGTGCCCTTCAGATAATGGGTGTATCTCTGGAAGCTGCCTGTCGGTGGCAGCCGAAGGAGGTATGTTTTGTGGTGGGTTTCCGAGCGCCCTTTCTTTTGTCCCCCAAGGTGGCTCAGTAGATGTGAAGCTGCTATCCTGGATCGCTGGTTTACTGGCATGAAGGGTAGGGTATGGCACGGGTTCCACACTGCATCTTCACTGCCAGTGGGCTCGAGGCCCTCTTGGATGAGGGGATGAGCTTCCGGCCCTTCCATGCCTCCTAGTGACTGTCCCTTTGTTTTTCTTTCCTTCCAGGCCCCTTTCGTTATTGGCCTATTCTCTCGACTCTTCTCATACTCCTGTACCTTCTGCCTGATGCTTTGTCACCTGCTTCAGGTGCTGTGCAGTCACCTGTTTCTGTTCATGTCACCACTTCTAGCACGCCTTTCACAATGTGTCCAGCTTCCCTGCATATGGGCGATGGTTTTCGGATCATCCACCTCCCTCAGGTCAGACCCTCCGTGGTACTACTCCTAAACGTCAAAGACAACCTACTGATGATAGTTCGTCGATGACCGCTCAAAAACAGACTTCAGGACACTCACTGACTCACTACCTTTGCGTACCGGGCTAACAAATATGCAGGCTAACAAATATGCAATGGACAAAATTCTTTTCTTTACAAACAACGTCTCAAACTTATTATCTTTCTGATCATGGAATTGGTAAAGTTCTTTTATGGCACGTTGGCCAAAATGTATCCTTCCAAGCTCTTCGAAGTGGAGCACATGTCGTAACCGTACAGAATTCGGAACAAGCTCATGCTCTTTCCTGTATAACTTCCATAGATAACATACCCGTCACCGTTCGTAAGCACGCTACTCTTAATTAATTCTTGCAGTGGTACTGTGGTCTTACAGTGTACCATTGTACAGAGTGATTTTTTGCCTTGTGGCGATGATATTTTGGAACAATTGATCCTTCAAAACCTCCCTATTCTTAAGGTAGATATATATGTTCTGCCTGCTCATGGGCGGAGGCACTTTCCTAGTAATATCGTTCATTTAACCTTCAGTTGCCGTGAACTTCCGACCTCTGTATATATTGCAGACCATCGCCTAGAGTCTGTCAAATAGTTCTCACTCCTCAACTGGCGTTTTGGGCACCCCATGCTAAACACTGCAGATCTGCAGCAGAATGCGTTGTCAGGTCTATCGCAGTGAACAAGAGATCCGTTAGCAGTGAACGAGAGATCCGTTATCTTAAGGAGCATGAGGGCCTTACTTACGCTATGGCTGTCTCTCAGCTCCACCTTCAAGGAAAACTCCCCCGTGTCCTGTATGCTTGGGTAGTCCGACGACTTCCAACCTCGACGGTCCTCCCGCCTCCCAATCCCTCTGCGTCCTTGTCTTCCGGGGTCACCCCAGTTTCTAATCCTTTTGTGGCTTTATCCTCTGACACTCCTACCTTCGCACCACTTTCTACTTCTTCATCTCGCTCGCTTACCTCTCAGTCTATGAGACCTCACAGACCTACTTTCTTCGCGTCCATCACCTGTACAGTTGAATCTATCTTCTACCTCGGAACCTAGTTCTCACCCTCTTTCCAGCTCTCACACGAAGGGGGAGGTTCACCCCATCCCCTCTTGTAGTCCCCTCTTCCCCTGCTCTCCCATGTAATTCTTCCATAGATACCCTCCAACCTCCTTCCTCTCCTGTTACACAGCAAGACTATTCTACCCCCGCCAACGCATCTCTCCAAGTTCATACTCCCTCCCCCTCAGACCCTTTTGGTTACCTCCATAGTTACTCCGACCTCTACTTGCAATGCCTCTCTGTCTCTGACATCATGGCTTCGTCGGCTTCCTTAACAGCTGAGAAGTTACACGCTATCTCCAGCTAGAGATAGCCCTTCTATTTCACGACCCTCGCAACAATCTCTTCCTCCGAACATTCTACTTCTTCCTTGCTTACAGGCTTACCATTGCCCCACAAGTTGACTTTACTGATCCTAAAAGCCCATAAGTTATATCGTTTCTTATCATTGCCATTTTTATTTCTGTATATAATGTCTTTTTTACAATGGAATATTCATGGCCTTAGGGACAATCGTGTTGCTCTCCCAGTTGTCCCCAGTATGTGTTAGGTTACAAGAGCCCAAACTTTGTTCTGCTGTCATTCGCCCCATTTCAAGCTATGAGCTGTTACATTCTCCCGATCCTTTACCTGACGAATCATTTAATGAAAGCGCACTTCTTGTGTGCGTTGATACTCCTTATCAACAAGATTTTGTTCATTCCCCACTGCATTATACTGCAGCCCGAATTTCTTTACACAGATTGTTTACAGTTTGCTCTCTTTATCTTTCTCCCTCCTGTGAGTTCTGTATCTCTAATGTCTCATTTTTAATTTCTTCTCTACCGCCTCCCATCTTGTTGGGTGATTTTAATGCTCACCATCACCTGTGGGGAGGGTCCCACTGCGACTCTCGTGGTGATCAGTTGGAGACTTCTCGCTTCTCATCCTCTTTGTTTTAAATACGGGTGCTCCTACCCATTTCGACTCTCGCACTCAGTCTCTCCTGCATTGATCTTTCTATTTGTTCCTCGCTCATTGCACTTGATTTCACGTGGTCTGTTCTTCCAGATTTACATGATAGTGATCACTTTTTTATTCTTCTTACTTCTACTACATATACTCGTCCGCTTCGTAACCCTCGTTGGCACTTTGCTCAAGCAGATTGGAATTTATACTCCCATCTTACCACCTGTTGTGAGGACCCCCTTTCGTCCTCTATTGATGAACTGGCACAACAATTCTCGACCTTCGTCCTAACTGGGGGGACGCGTTCTATCCCCCAAACCTCAGGTAGGCATTCTCAGACATGCGTTCCTTGGTGGTCTCCTACATGCGCCCATGCAGTGCGTTTAAAACGTGCTGCATGAGCCCACTATGATTATATCGCGGAATGTTTGTTAGATTTTAAGTGGGCAAGGGCAGTTGCTCGCCACGTCATCCGTGATGCTAAACGCACTTGTTGGCCACACTTTCCATTTGCCGGCAGCAGGACCTGATGATATCCACATCAGTATGCTACAACATCTCCATTCTAAGGCCCTTTCCGTTCTTTTACACCTTTTCAATGTTATTTGGGAGCAAGGAGTTCTCCCTCAACAATGGAAATCGGTTATTGTACTACCGTTTCGCAAACTGTGCGCCTCGGGGCTTGATACCTCTCACTATCGTCCCAGTGCCCTGACCAGCGTAGTCTGCGAGGTGATGGAGCTCAATTACACAACTCTGCTCACCGTGGAGTCAAAACAGGCCGCTCCTGCCTCGCAACTGCTGGACCTATACGTCTTGGTCTTTTACCTGAAGGGTGTTCTGTGGGTCAACGCTCCTCGCGGTCCGGTCCTTGAGCAGGCCTCTTGGTGGATCAGAGGCTGATCAACCACGCTGTTACTGCTAGCTGCATGCAATCCAGTGTAGAAACCACAAACTGGCTGATCGGGCACCGACTTTAGGTATTTCTCCAGTTCCTTCTTGAAGACAGCCAAGGGTCTATTGGTAATCCCCCTTATGTATGATGAGAGGCTGTTGAACAGCCCTGGGCCCCGGACACTTACTGTGTTTTCGCTTAGTGTACTCATGGTATTCCCTGCTTTTCATTTTGGGTATTTTGCTTTTATTGGGAGTGATTACTGTGTGCAGAGTTGAGACCAGACTCTGTAAGATTTTTCAGTAGATTATGATACATCTTTCTCGCCTGTATTCGAGGGAGTATAGGTCAAGAGAATTTAAGCGTTCTCAGTAATTAAGGTGCTTGACTGAACGGTGATTTTGGCCTGGTTGCTAAAGCTCTCGCTTCACATAGCGAGGGTCTGCGTTCGATTCCCAGCGAGGGTAGAAACATTGGGCGTGTTTTTTTACACTGGTTGTCTATGTTCACCCATCAGTAAAATGGGTACCTGGGAGTTAGCCTACTGGTGTGGGTCGCATCCTGGGACAATGACCTAATTTGCCCGAAATGCTCTGCATAACAAGGGGCTTTCTATATAGTAGTATGTCATTGATGTCAGTTAGACCTGTATACCATGTACATGTACTTGTAGTAAATAAAGATATTATTATTATTATTAACTAATACGTGCAGAGAACGTTCTATTGTAAATTCTCAATATTTTCAGTTTTGCCTGCCTTGAATGGGGCTGTTAGTGTGCAGCAGTATTCCAGCCTAGAGAGAACAAATGACTTAAAGAGAATCATTTTTGGCATGGCATCCATTGTTTTGAAGGTTCTCATTATCCATTTATCATTTTCCTCGCAGATGTGATAATGACACTGTTGTAATCCTTGAAGGTGAGACCCTCTTGACATAAACACTCCCAGGTCGTTCTCATTGATTCCTCGCTCTATAGCGTGGTTAGAATTTATTTATACTCCGTTCTAACTATTATTTCCTCAATTTTTCCATACCAGAAAAACTGAAATATATTGTTTTCCGCGGCCCATTGGAAAATTTGACTTATATCCTCTTGGAGATTTGCTGGGTCCTCAATGAATGACGCTCTCATGCAGATTTTGGTATTGTCTGCAAAGACACGGTGCTATGATTTACATCTCTGTCGATGTCAGATACGAGGATGAGGATGGAGGGAGGGGGGCGAGTAATGTACTTTGTTGAACAAAACTTTTCACTGTAGAATCTTACCATTACTCTCTCTGTCCTATTGGTTAGAAAGCTAAAATTCCATCTTCCCACTTTCCCATTTATTCTCGCATTTACCGAGGGCCTTTGCAAAGTCTGTGTATACTATATCTGTGTTCTGTGTGTCCTTCAGTGAATCCAAGACCGTGTCATAATGGTCCAGTAGTTGCGAGATGCAGGAGCGACCTGCTCTAAACCCATGTTGCCCTGGGTTTTGCAACTGTTGGGAATCCAAGTGGTTGGCGTTTTTTCTTGTTAGAATCCTTAAAAAAAAATTATAATGTGGGACTTATTGCTGTCGGTCTGTATTTTTTTTTTTTTTTGCTGCCACCTTTGTGGAGGGGGGATATATGTGTTGTTTTTAGCAACTGTGGGATGGCCCCCTGTGTCCAGGCTTCCTCTCCATAGCATATATTAAGGCACGTGATAGGGGTTTCTTTGAAGTTCTTGTTGAACACGGAGTTCGACGAGTCTGGGCCTGAGGCAGAGTGCATGGACATGTTGTCAATGGCTTTTTCAAACTTAAGTAAAGTTCGGGTTATGTCAGAAATCTGTTATACAGTGACAAGGTTTTGAGTTCATGAAAAATTCGTTCAGATTTTCGATCTTTAGTCTGATTAACGGCTCCCTAAATAGTCATATTGTGACTTCAGTATCTCACTCATTTCTTTGCTGTCGTCCGTATAAGTTCTATCTTGTTTGAGCAAGGGCCCGATATTGGATGTGGTTTTTGCTTTGTTTGTGGCATATGAAAATCAATATTTTGAATTTATTTCACTTAAATTAACTGCTTTTTGCTTCTGTCTTCCCTAGTTCCTGTATGATTCATTTAGTTTGGATGCACTGGAAGTCGTGCTCAACGCAGCTGTAGTGCGCACCCACTTTGAGAGAGACTGACAAGTACGACCATGGGGTAATTGCTCACTAATTATACACATAAGAACAGTAAACGGGGTGAAATCAGAGACAGCTATAGTGAGGAGCATTGTTCCTCAAGGCAATGATTTTTCCCCACCTCTCTTTCTCATATCTGACATAGACAGCGATATGACCCATAGTGTTGTATCATCCTTTGCAGACGATACTAGAATCTGTATTAGAGTGGCATCCATTGAAGACACAGCTAGCCTCTTAAGTTGATTTCACCCAAGTCTTGCAGTGGACCACTGACAATATGACGTTCAATGAGGATAAATTTCAGTTACTATGTCACGGAAAGATTGACGAAATAAAAACAGAATTGGAGTACAAGACAAAGTCTAGCCACTAAATATATTGAAAGTCAAGTATGACAGCCCTGAGAGTGATTAAAGTCAGAAGATGTCACCTTCAAGCAGCATAAAAACGTTATTGCAACTGTTGAGAAAATGATTGGTTGAACAATTAGAACTTTCAAAGCAAGAGATGCTAAGCCATTGAGGACAAGCTTTACTTTAGGTCAATCGTTCTCTCCAGGTTGGAATATTCTTATATACTAACGGCTCCCCTTCATGGCAGAAAAAATCGAAGAACTGGAAAATGTCCATAAACTTCACAGCTCGTATAAACTCAGCCAAGCACCTACCTCACTGGAAGCGCCTGAAGTTCCTTGAACTATACTTAAAACGCAGACGAGAAAGGCACATGATAATCTAAACTTGGAAGAGTCTGAAATAACTACTTAGGAACACAAGAGACTTGGCAGACGGTCAAGGATTCTTCCGGTGAAAACCAGGGAAGTGATGAGTACACAGAGAGAATTCATTAAGTGTAAAGGGACCACCACTCTTCTAAACCCTCCCTTTATGCAAAAAAAAAGGGGGGGGGGGATTACCAACAGTTCCCTGGCTCTCTTAAGAAGGGAATTCATAAATTTCGGGCTCTGGTGTAAACGTTGAGCTGGGGGAGGCGGGCACCAACAACCTCATCGATTAGAAAAGGAACCAAGAGGCCTGGTCTGGGACTGGGCTGTGGGAACAGTGACCTTCGAAAGCGACTACAGGTAACCTCTTCCCATCATTACTGCTTCCTTTCCCCTCACATCCACGCATCTTCCTACCCTCACTCACCTACCATCTTATCCTCACTCTTCCATTAGGCCCTTGCTGCCTCACCTAACACCACATGGGCATTTTTTCCAATCATTTCTTCTTATAGCAAAATACTAATAATAATAATGATATTAGCAATTACTAAAACAATAACAAAAACAAGAACAACGATTGAAGAATGAGACACTTGTGCAACATTTGGGAATCTTTATTCTGGAAAAGTTTCTCCAGCCAGTGGCTTCTTCAGTCCAATACAGAGAAGAACGGTGGAAGATGAAAAGTTTTAAGGTAATCATTCCGTCAGTCTGGAGTAGATGTGTTCAGTCCGTCAGTCATGAGAAAAGTGTTTTTTTCAAGACTAATGGACTAACACATCGACTCCAGATTAAGGAACTAATTACCTCAAACTCCTCATTTTCCAACGTTCTTCTCGGTATTTGACTGAAGAAGTCACTGGCTGTCGAAATGTTTCCGCAATAAAGATTCCCAAATAATATCAAACAAATAAGAAAAAATCAAGGCCAGTGAATTATGTATTTTGAGGTTTATAAGGACTCTGAATTATCTACTCTTGTATATAAATATAGAAGAATGAGGCAGTTTTGAAACTTGGGTATCTTTATTGTGGAAATATTTCACCAACCAGTGGCTTCCTCAGTCCAATACAGAAAAGAATGGTGGGAGATCAGTTACCTCAAACACCTTCTGATCTTAAAACATTTTTCTCTGTATTGGACTGAGGAAGCCACTGATTGGTGAAACGTTACCACAATAATGATACCCATATTCCTCTTCACTATCCCCACTTTGTTTTCTTGCCTCTGTCTCCTGCATGTAATTTCTCTTGCTCCCGCTCTGGTAAGATGGAGATATTTTCACACAAACTCCCTTTCTCCTGAGTATGGGATAGGCTATGCTGAGAGATGGTAATTCCCAAGTGATAGACTCGCCAGCTATAATGGAACGAAACCTATGAAACTCTTGTAGCTGATGAACCCTTACTGAAATACTGGACGATACTCTAATTGCTTAGGCTGTATAGATTTCCACACCTTGAATGTACCTCATCATGGAACACGACAGCTATCAAATCGAATAGAGTAGCGGTACACTGGTGTTGTATCCAAATTTTGCTTAATAAAAAAAGCCTCCTGTGCTTCAACCCACGTAATACACGGTAACTGGCCTTCGGCTCCCTCAAGAGGCAGGAGGGACTGCTCAAATCTCGCAAGGTACCTAGAAGCTATCATTCAACGCTCGCATGTGATCGAAGAGCTGGAGAGCAACACTTTTATGAGGCACAGGTGCTGTAGCTTAATATCCTCAAGATGATCGGGAGTCAGAGCTCAACCGAGTCCAAACACTTAAAATATGAGACTAATCAAACGAAACTAGTGTATTGATATTGGTAGAATTACCAACAATATGTTAAGTAAAAGGACACAAATGCACTAATGTGACATTTTACTGTGACAACGTTAACGTAACGGCTTGACAAAGCTCCTGGAGAGCGAAACGTTGCCACAATAAAATCTCACATTAGTTACATTTGTGTCCTTTTTATTTAAACTAAACTAGGTTGGCTCAACCCTTATAGTTATATTTACTGCATACGTTGAGGCAAGAAGACAATAATAGTTATCATGATGGCGAGAATGATTGATGTGTATCTTCCTGGTGCGAAATGATTGATGTGTATCTCCCCTGGTGCGAGAATGATTGACGTGTATCTCCCCTGGTACGAGAATGATTGACGTGTATCTCCCCTGGTGCGAGAATGATTGACGTGTATCTCCCCTGGTGCGAGAATGATTGACGTGTATCTCCTCTGGTGCGAGAATGGTTGAGGTGTATCTCCTCTGGTGCGAGAATGATTGACGTGTATCTCCTCTGGTGCGAGAATGATTGACGTGTATCTCCTCTGGTGCGAGAATGATTGACGTGTATTTCCTCTGGTGCGAGAATGGTTGTCGTGTATCTCCCCTGGTGCAAGAATGATTGACTTGTATCTTCCCTGGTGTGAGAATGATTGACGTGTATCTCCTCTGGTGCGAGAATGATTGACGTGCATCTCCCCTGGTGCGAGAATGATTGACGTGTATCTTCCCTTTTGTGAGAATGATTGACGTGTATCTCCTCTGGTGCGAGAATGATTGACGTGCATCTCCCCTGGTGCGAGAATGATTGACGTGTATCTTCCCTGGTGCGAGAATGATTGACGTGTATCTTCCCTGGTGCGAGAATGATTGACGTGTATCTTCCCTGGTGTGAGAATGATTGACGTGTATCTTCCCTGGTGCGAGAATGATTGACGTGTATTTCCTCTGGTGCGAGAATGGTTGTCGTGTATCTCCCCTGGTGCAAGAATGATTGACGTGTATCTTCCCTGGTGCGAGAATGATTGACGTGTATCTCCCCTGGTGCGAGAATGATTGACGTGTATCTTCCCTGGTGCGAGAATGATTGACGTGTATCTCCCTGGTGCGAGAATGATTGACGTGTATCTCCTGGTGCGAGAATGATTGCGTATCTCCTCTGATGCGAGAATGATTGACGTGTACTCCTCTGGTGCAAGAATGGTTGAGTGTATCTCCTCTGATGCGAGAATGATTGACTGTACCTCCTCTGGTGCAAGAATGGTTGAGTGTATCTCTCTGGTGCAAGAATGATTGACGTGTATCTCCTCTGGTGCGAGAATGATTGACGTGTATCTCCTCTGGTGCAAGAATGATTGACGTGTATCTCCTCTGGTGCGAGAATGATTGACGTGTATCTCCTCTGGTGCAAGAATGGTTGAGGTGTATCTCCTCTGGTGCAAGAATGGTTGAGGTGTATCTCCTCTGGTGCGAGAATGATTGACGTGTATCTCCTCTGGTGCGAGAATGATTGACGTGTATCTCCTCTGGTGCAAGAATGATTGACGTGTATCTCCTCTGGTGCGAGAATGATTGACGTGTATCTCCTCTGGTGCGAGAATGATTGACGTGTATCTCCTCTGGTGCAAGAATGATTGACGTGTATCTCCTCTGGTGCAAGAATGATTGACGTGTATCTCCTCTGGTGCAAGAATGATTGACGTGTATCTCCTCTGGTGCAAGAATGATTGACGTGTATCTCCTCTGGTGCAAGAATGATTGACGTGTATCTCCTCTGGTGCGAGAATGGTTGAGGTGTATCTCCTCTGGTGCGAGAATGATTGACGTGTATCTCCTCTGGTGCGAGAATGGTTGACGTGTATCTCCCCTGGTGCGAGAATGATTGACGTGTATCTCCTCTGGTGCGAGAATGGTTGAGGTGAATCATTCCTGGTACGAGAATGATTGACGTGCGAGAGTGTGTTTATATCCTCCATACTCTGAGCGTAAGGCTGGCGTGGTGCTTGTTGTAATCACTATAGTTTATCAGTTATGTGGTCTTGTGGCTTTCATTGGCTTCGCACAAACTTTTAGGAATAATTAATTAGGAAGTAGAGAGTGCGGGAAATGGAGCGAAGACCCTGGTACAACTACAGTAGTGACTAGTTTATCATTCACTCCAAACAATCGATTTAAATCATAAGTGAGTATGAAAGTTCCGTAGAATAATAGAACAATGGTTCACAGATATAAGAGAGAGGTAAAAGTTCAGAGAACGATGCACGAATTATATGGACTGGGACCTAGGTGGAGGCACAAAGGTAAGGTGAAGATGGACCTCAGGTAGTGACTATTCGACACTTGAAGTATGTAGGGCTGCAAGAGTTGTGTTATAAAACAACAGGCATTAGGGGCTAGGAAGAACTTAGAGTTCCTGGATAACAAAAAAATGTTGAGAGTGAGAGGAAAAGGGGAGAAAGAGAGGGGAGGAGGGAAAACCTGGCAGTTATGCGACAAATACGAATAATGATGTGTTGGGGGAAGAAAGGAAACAACTGCGGAAGTAAATAAATTTCGTATTTGAGTGGCTAAAATGCAGAATGAGACAGGAAGATAGAAGTAGGAGACAGAGGGTTTGCTTTCCTGGGGCTGGGATGGAGGATATTGTTAGCCGTCTGGACGACATCATGAGAGGTAATGGGAGCAATCCTATTATCTGTCTCAGTGCTGGAGGCAACGATGTTGGCAGACGTAGGAGTGAGGACCTGACTAGCAGGTATAGGTCAGCAATAGACATAATTAGGAAGAAGGGTGGGAACCCTGTCATATGTGGTATTTTGCCAAGGAGAGGAGTTGGAGATGAATGGCTGTCCAGGGCAATTGGTGTCAATTGCTGGCTGGACAAACACTGTAAGGATAATGCTGTACCATTCATTTGCAACTGGGACCACTTCTATGGCCGAAATGACATGTATGCTAGGGATGGGGTTCACTTATCCAGGGCAGGTGTGGATTTTCTTGCTAGCTCAGTTGAGGGTGTTGTTAGGACTTTAAACTAAGATTAGTTAGAGGTATGGGTTTAGAAATGGAAAATACTGAATGTCGAAATATAGATCTAGGCTTTGATATAAAAATTCTTAACAATAACAAGGACAGTAATATGTATAGTGGAAAAACAGAATGGAGCAGGAAGGGTAAAGAGAAAGGAGGGTCTTTAAAAGTGTATTATACAAATAGTCGTAGTGCTAGGAATAAGATGGACGATTTGAGATTAGTTGCAAGTGCAGGTAACATTAATGTATTTGCCATAACTGAGACGTGGTTCAATACGAAAAATAGGGACATGCCTGCTGAATGTCATATACAGGGTTTTAAATTGTTCCAAGTAGACAGAAGTTTCGGGAAGGGGGTGGAGTGGCACTGTATGTCCGAGATCGCTTGAACTGTTGCATAAAAGGAATAAAGTCTGAAATAACACATACAGAGTCTGTCGGGATAGAATTTTCAGAGGGGCATGAAAAATTGATTTTAGGTGTGATATACCGTCCCCCAAACTTAGATAGGGACCAAGGGAGACTACTATGGGAGGAAATTGTTAAGGCCACAATGCACGATAACGTAGTTATTCTGGGTGACTTCAACTTTAGTCAAATTGATTGGAATTTTTGACTGGGAATTTAGAATCTAACGACTTCTTAGAAGTAGTTCAAGATTGTTTTTGAAGCAGTTTGTGACAGAACCTACAAGGGAAATAATCTGCTTGACTTAGTTCTGGCAAACAAGGAAACCCTTGTTAATAATTTAGAAATTACAGAGGAACTCGGCGCAAGCGACCACAAATCAATTACCTTTGGCATTGAATGGAAGTTTCATAGTAGGAATAACTCAGTAACGGTCCCAGATTTTCGCTTAGCAGATTACAATGGACTTAGAGAACACTTATCATCTGTGGACTGGGGTAATGAAGAGAGCTATCAATATGACAGTTTTCTGAACACTATACATGCTGCCCAAAGAACATTTATCCCATATAAAGAAATTAGATCGAATAGAAATGACCCAAAATGGATGAATAATAGGCTCAAATATCTTTTAGGGCAGAAGAAAGGAATTTATAGGCGTATCAAAAGAGGTGAGGGTCATCTTATGAATCAGTATATTGACATTAAGAGGGGCGTTAAAAGGGGATAAGAAAAGCTAAGCGGGACTACGAAATTAAGTTGCAAGGGATTCGAAAACTAACCCAAAAGTTTTTTCCAGGTGTATAGAACAAAAGTTAGAGATAAGATAGGTCCCCTTAAAAATAATTATGGGTATCTTACTGACAAAGATAATGAAATGTGCTCTATTTTTAATAATTATTTTCTCTCGGTTTTCACTCAGGAAGACACTAATAATATCCCAAGAATTAGGTATTTTAGTAGGCCTGAAGAAGATAAATTATGTAGTATCACAGTCACTAGCGAAATAGTTATCAAACAGATAGACCGTTTGAAGCAAAATAAATCGCCAGGCCCTGATGAGCTTTTTTCAAGGGTTCTTAAGGAATGCAAAATTGAACTCTGTGAACCCTTAACTAACATTTTTAACCTATCTCTTCAAACAGGTGTAGTGTCTGATACGTGGAAGATGGCTAATGTAATTCCTATTTTTAAAGCAGGGGACAAGTCGTTACCATCAAATTACCGCCCAATAAGTCTAACATCAATTGTAGGCAAATTATTAGAGTCGATTATAGCTGATAACATAAGAAGCCATCTCGATAGGCATAATTTGATTAATGATACTCAACATGGATTCACCAGGGCCGTTCCTGCCTAACTAATTTATTAACTTTTTCAGTAAGGCTTTTGAGGCAGTTGATCATGATAAAGAATTCGATATTGTTTATTTGGATTTTAGTAAGGCTTTTGATAGAGTACCACATCAGAGACTGTTAAAGAAAGTGGCTTCTCATGGCATTGGGGAAAAGTGTTTTCATGGATCGAGTCATGGCTCACCAATAGGAAGCAGAGGGTGTGCATTAATGGGGTTAAATCTGAGTGGGGATCTGTAACAAGTGGCGTTCCACAGGGATCGGTTTTGGGCCCGTTGTTGTTTATAATATATATAAATGACCTTGACGAGGGAATTTCTAGTGATATGAGCAAATTCGCTGATGACACGAAGATAGGTAGGATAATCGATTCAGACGTAGATGTCAGTGAACTACAGGAGGATTTAGACAAACTCAATTCCTGGTCAGAAAAATGGCAGATGCAGTTCAATGTAGATAAATGCAAAGTTCTAAAGCTCGGGAGTGTCCATAACCCAAGCACTTATAAGTTAAATAACGTAGAACTTAGCCATACAGATTGCGAGAAGGACTTGGGGGTGATGGTAAGCAGCAACCTTAAACCAAGACAGCAATGCCTAAGCGTACGTAATAAGGCAAATAGATTACTGGGATTTATATCAAGAAGTGTTAGCAACAGAAGTTCAGAGGTTATATTACAGCTTTATACATCATTAGTAAGGCCTCACCTAGATTACGCAGCTCAGTTCTGGTCTCCATATTACAGAATGGACATAAATTTGTTAGAACACATTCAGCGTAGAATGACTAAATTAATACATAGCATTAGAAATCTTACTTACGAAGAAAGATTGAAGACCCTTAAATTACATTCACTTGTAAGACGTAGAATGAGGGGAGACATGATCGAGGTATACAAGTGGAAAATGGGTATTAACAAAGGGGATATAAATAAGGTCTTGAGGGTATCTCTCCAAGAGAGAACCCGCAATAATGGATTCAAGTTAGATAAGTTTAGATTTAGAAAGGATATAGGAAAGTATTGGTTTGGAAATAGGGTAGTTGATGAGTGGAACAGTCTGCCTAGTAGGGTTATTGAAGCTAGGACCTTGGGTAGTTTTAAATTTAGGTTGGATAAATTCATGAGTGAGAGGGGTTGGATTTGAGTGGGAATTGCACATGAGTAAATAAAATTATCAAATCTTATTTCTTGGGTAGCATTGAAAGTTGGGTTGAACAAGTGTTCTGTTGGTGGGATGGAATGTGAAGGACTTGCCTAGTATGGGCCAACAGGCCTGCTGCAGTGTTCCTCCTTTCTTATGTTCTTATATGACCAAGCTTAATAGACATGAGAAATAAGACAAAAATATGTTAAATATGAGAGAATTGGATATAGAGCTGAGAAAGAAAATGAAAGAATAGAGAGAGAGTGTGTTTAAAGGAGGGAAAATTAATGGATAAGATTAAGGGAAGGGATAATAGATTACTGTGTAATGGGGCAGGAAAATGTCAATCCTTCATAGATATATGGCAGTGACTGAGGCTGCAACGATCATGCAGGAGATGAGTTAACATAAGAGCATAAGAAAGGAGGAACACTGCATAATAGAACGTCCATCTCAACCCTAAACCCACTAACAAAAATATTTACCCAACCCATTTTACATGCTACCCAAAGAATAAGCTTTGTTAACCCGAGTGCAAGTTCCACTCAGATTCAACCCTCTCACTCATGTATTTATCTAACCAAAATTTTAAGCTACCTATTAGGCAGACTGATCCACTTATCGGCTACTCAATTTCCAATCAAATAATTTCCTAAATCCTTTCTAAATCTAAACTTATCCAATTTGAATCCATTATTTCGAGTTCTTTGGAAAAATAAACACATAAACAGTATAATGTGATCCTTTATTGACAACGTTTCGCCCACACAGTGGGCTTTATCGAGTCATAGACAGATCTACCTGGATAAAAGAAACATGAGTATTTATAGGATTTAATCAGGTGGAGAATGCTGGGTCAGGTGGAGAATGCTGCATGTGACAGTCTTCAAAGTAGGGTGATAGTCTAAAACCTTAGGTAGCTTTAAAAAGAGATTGGACAAGTATATGGGTAGACCTTCTGCAGTGTTCCATTCTTAAGTTCTATGTGGGATAGCGATGAAGAAGTTTCTTGGCAATAGGTTCAACTATGTTGTAGAAGCCGTTGTTCTGGTTGAAGTTGGTGGATATACAGATAAGTGATGATTCCAGGTTTCTTCGGTATTGAGTGTTGTCTTCTCTGGCGATGAGTCTTGCGTTTCTATATTTGATTAAATGGTTGTGTGAATTTCGGTGTTGAACACCAGGAATTCCTTGGGTCGTCAGATCTGCCTGCGTACTGGTGTTCTGAAATACGTGTTTGGAGGTCTCTGGCTGTTTCGCCGACGTATAATTTGCTGCAGTCATTACAAGGGATTGTGTATACCCCTGCAGTGGATTGAAGGTTGTCCTGTCTGTTACTGGTAATGTCCTTGATGGTGGTGGATGTGGAGGTGGATACTCGGAATGAGGTATTTGAAAAATTTTTTTAATGTGTTTGGTAATGGAGTTGGTGGGAAGGACTATGTATCTCTTCTCGGCAGTGTCTTCTCTGGGTGTGTTGAAGATGTTTAATGCCTGTCGTCTGCAGTCTCTAATGAAGTGATGAGGATAATGAAGTTTAGAAAAAACTTGTTCAATAAGGGAGCATTCTTCCTCAAGGAACACTGCTGCAGATTCTGAGTGCGCGCAGGAAAAAGCAATGGATTAATTTTGTCATTCTTCTCTGAATGTTTTCTAAGGAATTTATCCATTCTGTAAAATGGAGACCAGAACTGAGCTGCATGATCTAAATGAGGTCTTACTAATGATGTGTAGAGCTGTAATATAACCTCTGGGCTCCTGTTGCTTATACTTCTTGATATAAATCCCAGTAACTTGTTTACCTTATTACGTACTCCTAGGCATTGCTGTCTTGGCTTGAGGTTCCTATTTACAATAACTCCCAAGTCCTTTTCCCATTTTGTTTGGCCAAGTTCTATATTATTTAGTTTATAGGTGCTAGGGTTATTTACATTCCATAGCTTCAGAACTTTGCATTTATCTGCATTGATCTGTAAAGGATGAGGCACTTCATGGTGACTACCATAGACAACAAGAACGGGCAAAATCATTTATGGTTTTCAAGGCTGAAGGTCCAATGTGAGGGTTTTAAAGGCTGAAGAAGCAATGTGAGGGTTTTCAAGGCTGAAGGAGCAATGTGAGGGTTTTAAAGGCTGAAGGAACAATGTGAGGGTTTTCAAGGCTGAAGGTGCAATGTGAGGGTTTTCATGGCTGAAGGAGCAATGTGAGGGTTTTCAAGGCTGAAGAAGCAATGTGAGGGTTTTAAAGGCTGAAGAAGCAATGTGAGAGTTTTCAAGGCTGAAGGAACAATGTGGGGGGTTTTCAAGGCTGAAGGAGCAATGTGAGGGTTTTAAAGGCTGAAGGAACAATGTGAGGGTTTTCAAGGCTGAAGAAGCAATGTGAGGGTTTTAAAGGCTGAAGAAGCAATGTGAGAGTTTTCAAGGCTGAAGGAACAATGTGGGGGGTTTTCAAGGCTGAAGGAGCAATGTGAGGGTTTTAAAGGCTGAAGGAACAATGTGAGGGTTTTCAAGGCTGAAGGTGCGATGTGAGGGTTTTAAAGGCTGAAGGAGCAATGTGAGGGTTTTAAAGGTTGAAGGAACAATGTGAGGGTTTTCAGGGCTGAAGGAGCAATGTGAGGGTTTTAAAGGTTAAAGGTACAATGTGAGGGTTTTCAAGGCTGAAGGAGCAATGTGGGGGGTTTTCAAGGCTGAAGGAGCAATGTGAGGGTTTTAAAGGCTGAAGGAACAATGTGAGGGTTTTCAAGGCTGAAGGAACAATGTGAGCGTTTTCAAGGCTGAAGGTGCAATGTGAGGGTTTTCAAGGCTGAAGGAGCAATGTGAGGGTTTTCAAGGCTGAAGGAGCAATGTGAGGGGTTTCAAGACTGAAGAAGCAATATGAGGGTTTTCAAGGCTGAAGGAGCAATTTGAGAGGTTTCAAGGCTGAAGGAGCAATTTGAGGGTTTTCAAGGCTGAAGAAGCAATATGAGGGTTTTCAAAGTTGAAGGAGCAATGTGAGGGTTTTCAAGGCTGAAGGAGCAATTTGAGGGTTTTCAAGGCTGAAGAAGCAATATGAAGGTTTTCAAGGCTGAAGGAGCAATGTGAGGGTTTTCAAGGCTGAAGGAGCAATGTGAGAGCTTTCTATGCTGAACAAGCAATATGAGGGTTTTCACGGCTGAAGGAGCAATTTGAGAGGTTTCAAGGCTGAAGGAGCAATGTGAGGGTTTTCAAGGTTGAAGGAACAATCTGAGGGTTTTCAAGGTTGAAGGAGCAATGTGAGGGTTTTCAAGGCTGAAGGAGCAATTTGAGGGTTTTCAAGCCTGAAGGAACAATGTGAGGGTTTTCAAGGTTGAAGGAACAATGTGAGGGTTTTCAAAGCTGAAGGAACAATGTGAGGGTTTTCAAGGTTGAAGGAACAATGTGAGGGTTTTCAAGGCTGAAGAAGCAATATGAGGGTTTTCAAGGCTGAAGAAGCAGTGTGAGGGTTTTCAAGGCTGAAGAAGCAGTGTGAGGGTTTTCAAGGCTGAAGAAGCAGTGTGAGGGTTTTCAAGGCTGAAGGAACAATGTGAGGGTTTTCAAGGTTGAAGGAACAATGTGAGGGTTTTCAAAGCTGAAGGAACAATGTGAGGGTTTTCAAGGTTGAAGGAACAATGTGAGGGTTTTCAAAGCTGAAGAAGCAATATGAGGGTTTTCAAGGCTGAAAGAGCAATGTGGGGGTTTTCAAGGCTGAAGAAGCAGTGTGAGGGTTTTCAAGGCTGAAGGAGCAACGTGTGGGTTTTCAAGGTTGAAGGAACAATGTGGTAAAGCCTGGAACACCGTGAAGCAAGAGAGAGCAAATGGAACATAGGTTCCACTCACAATTTTTGCAGCAAATGACGACTCTAAGGAAAGAACCAAGTTTATCAAAATAAATGTTTTCTTCAAGGAAAATATTGTCCTCTCAAGAAAACCACTTTAGTGGAAGGCATGGAAGCTACAATACTACCAAGGAAAAAAAAGAGTCTCGCCAAAAGGGAGAGATAATTTTTTTTTTAGGTGACAGGCCACTGGGATGAAGCAGCAGCGTTATCCGGTAGTGACTATACTAACCTAACTTTTACACTTTCCTCTCCTGTCTTTTTCCAACTTCCACCATAAACCATACTTCTGTCTACCATCCTGTCGCTCTTCCCCTCACCTCTTCTGTTCCCAGCTCACTTCCCTTCCGCTCCTTCCCCCCCCCTCGCATCTCCTCCGCTCCTACCCACTCATCTCTTTGCTACTCCCCCTTAACGTCGCATTCGCTTTTTCGGTCCCCCTCCTCACCGTTCATTCGCTTCTTTCCGCCCCCCTCACCTCTCCACCGCTCCTCTCCCGCACCTCTCTTTCCCTCCTGTCGCGACTCCTACCATCTTATTTTTCCCTCCTGTCGCGACCACTACCATCTTATTTTTCCCTCCTGTCGCGACCACTACCATCTTCAACCCCTTAGGCAATTAAATCCAGCGATACTAACCAAGTCACTTCACCTCCGTCCGCTCTTACTCCCTCTCCTCTATAACCTCCTTCTCTATTTCTGTTTTCCCCTTCCTCTCTTCCCCTCCAACCCATTCATTGTATCTTACTATACTCTTCCATTTTCTAATCCCTCAGCTGAACTCATAACCTTTTACCTTCCCCTCCCCTATCATACCCACCTTCCCTCATCCACTCTGACCCACCTTCCCTCATCCAGTCTGACTCACCTTCCCTCATCCAGTCTGACTCACCTTCCCTCATCCAGTCTGACTCACCTTCCCTCATCCAGTCTGACTCACCTTCCCTCTCAGTCTATCACTTCCCTTCCTCATCCTGTTTAGATCCTTCACCCCCTCATCCAGTCACTCACCTTCCTCATCCTGTCAGACTCACCTTCCCTCCACGTCTGACTCCTTCCCTCATCCTCAGACTCCTCTATGTCTACCACCTCCTCATCAGACTACCTTCCATCAGTCTGACACCTCCCATCAGTCGACCACCTTCCCTCATCCATCTACCACCTTCCTCATCCAGTCTGACTCACCTTCCTCATCCAGTCGACTCACCTTCCCATCCAGTCGACCCACCTTCTCATCCAGTGACTCACCTTCCCCATCCAGCTGACTCACCTTCCCTCATCCGTCGACTCACCTTCCTCATCCTGCTGACTCACCTTCCTCATCCAGTCTGACCCTTCCTCATCCGTCGACTCACCTTCCTCATCCGTCTGACTCACCTTCCTCATCCTGTCGACCACCTTCCTCATCCTGTCGCTCACCTTCCTCATCCTTCTGACTCACCTTCCTCATCCATCTGACCCCTTCCTCATCCGTTTGACTCCCTTCCTCATCCAGTCTGACCCACCTTCCTCATCCAGTCTGACTACTTCCTCATCAGCTGACTCAATTCCCATCCAGTCTGACTCACCTTCCCTCATCAGTCTGACTCACCTTCCTCATCCGTCTGACTCACCTTCCTCATCGTCTGACTCACCTTCCTCATCAGTCTGACTCACCTTCCTCATCGTCGACTCACCTTCCCATCCTGTCTGATCACCTTCCTCACGTCTGACTCATTCCTCATCCTGTCGACTCACCTTCCTCATCGTCGACTCACCTTCCTCATCCTGTCTGACTCCCTTCCCCATCCAGTCGACTCACCTTCCCTCATCAGACCCTTCTCACTCCACCTTCCCTCATCCAGTCTGACTCACCTTCCTCATCCTGTCGACTCACCTTCCTCATCGTCTGCTCACCTTCCTCATCCTGTCTGACTCACCTTCCCTCATCCTGTCTGACTCACCTTCCCTCATCCTGTCTGACTCACCTTCCCTCATCCTGTCTGACTCACCTTCCCTCATCCTGTCTGACTCACCTTCCCTCATCCTGTCTGACTCACCTTCCCTCATCCTGTCTGACCACCTTCCTCATCTGTCGATCCCTTCCCTCATCCTCTGACCCCTTCCTCATCCTGTCGACTCACCTTCCTCATCCTTGACCACCTTCCTCATCCAGTCTGACCACCTTCCCTCATCCAGTCTGACCCACCTTCCTCATCTGTCTGACCCACCTTCCCTCTCCTGTCTGACCCACCTTCCTCATCCTGTCTGACTCACCTTCCTCATCCAGTCTGACTCACCTTCCTCATCCGTCTGACTACCTTCCTCATCCTGTCTGACTCACCTTCCTCATCCTGTCTGACTCACCTTCCTCATCCTGTCTGACTCACCTTCCCCATCCAGTCTGACTCACCTTCCTCATCCGTCTGACTCATTCTCATCCGCACACCTTCTCATCCGTCGCTCACTCCTCATCCTCTGCACCTTCCTCATCCGCGACCACCTTCCTCATCCTCGCCACCTCATCGTCGCCACCTTCCTCACCGACCACCTTCCCTCATCCTGTCTATCCCTCCTCATCCTGTCTGCTCACCTTCCCTCATCCTGTCTGACTCACCTTCCTCATCCTGTCTGACCACCTTCCTCATCTGTCTGACCACCTTCCCTCATCCTCTGACTCACCTTCCCATCCTGTCTGCACTCCCTATCCATCTTACCTTCCTCATCCTGTCGACCACCTTTCATCCTGTTGACCACCTTCCCTCATCCATCTGAATCACCTTCTCATCCAGTCTGACTCACCTTCCTCACCTTACTCCTCTCCTCATAAACCTCTCTTTCTGACTCACCTTCCTCTCTCGACCCTCAACTCATTCAGTTGACTCACCCATCCTCATCCAGTTGAAAACTACACTCCTCATCAGCTGAACTCACCTTCTCACCGTTAACCCCTCCCCTGTAGTAACACTACCTTCCTCATCACTGTCACTCACCTTCCCTCATCCAGTTGACTCACCTTCCCTCATAGTCGACTCACTTCCTCATCCAGTCTGACTCACCTTCCTCATCCAGTCTGACTCACCTTCCTCATCCGTGACTCACCTTCCTCATCCGTCAGACTCACCTTCCCTCATCCGTCTGACCACCTCCCTCATCCTGTCAGACCACCCCCCCTCATCCGTCTGACTCACCTCCTCTCCTGTCGACTACCTCCTCATCCAGTTGACTCACTCCTCATCCATCTGACTAACCTTCCTCCCTCAGTCTGACTCACCTTCCTCATCCAGTTGACTCACCTTCCTCATCCAGTCACTCACCTTCCTCATCCAGTCTGACTCACCTACCCTTTAGTCAGTCAGACTCACCTTCCCTCATCCAGTCTGACAACCTCCTCCTCATCATGTATAACTCACCTTCCCCATCCTAGTCGACTCACCTTCCTCATCCTGTTAGACTCACCTTCCTCATCCTGTCTGACCCACCTTCCCTCATCCTGTCTGACCCACCTTCCCTCATCCTGTCTGACCCATCTTCCTCACACTTACTCCGTTTCCTCTACAATACCAACACACTACTATTCTACCTTTACTGCTCCTCCCTCGACCCTCAATGCTCTTCCTAGGGCAACCCCATCACTACTCCTCACACGTGTAGAAACACTACATCCTCACACCGTAGAAACACTACCTCTACACCTGTAAACACTACCCTCACGTGTAGTAAACACTACCTCACACGTGAAACTACCTCACACAGTGTTAAACACAACAACTCCACAGTGTAGAAACACTACTCCACACACGTGTAAACACTACTCACAGTATAAACACTACTCACGTAGTAACACCTCACACGGTATAAACTACATCCATAACTACCTCACACATAAACACTACCTCACCGTGTAAACACCTCACTGTGTAAAACTCTCACACTGTGTAAACACTACACCTCACAGTGTATAAACTACACTCTCACCAGTAAACTACATCACACTGAAATACACCTCACTGAGAAACACCACTACGAAAACACTTCACACGAAACACACTCACCGAAACACCCTCACACAGTGAACACACTCGGTAGTAAACACTACACTCCTCACACAGTGTAGTAAACACTCCCACAAGTAACAACCCTCACACGTAAATACCCATAGTAACACTCAGTAGTAAACATCCTCACCTGTGTAAAACACACTACACGTAGTAAACACTACATCCTCAAGTGTAAAACCCCCACGATAAAACTTCACAGTGTAGTAATACCTCCTTAGTAAACACTATCCAGTAGTAAAACACATACACATAACACAACATTCCCAGTTAGTAACATACCTCAACAGTGTAGACACTACATCACACAGGTAGAAACCACATTCACACTGAGTAACACTAAATCTCACCGTGAGTAAACACTACACTCCCACACGTGTAAACACACACTCACACGTGAGTAAACCAACTCACACAGTGAGTGAGCACATATATATCAAAGGAGGTGAGGCCAATATACTTAACAACAGTGGAGTGAACTTCTCACAGATGGAGGATGAGGCCACCACTCCATACTCACACAGATGGAGGATGAGGCCTCCACATACTCACCAGGGATGAGGCCTCCACTCCATACCACACAGGTGAGGATGAGGCCACCACTCCATACTCACACAGATGGAGGATGAGGCCACCACTCCATACTCACACAGATGGAGGATGAGGCCACCACTCCATACTCACAGATGGAGGATGAGGCCACACTCCATACTCACGCAGATGGAGGATGAGCCACCCATACTCACACAGATGGAGGATGAGCCACCACTCCATACTCACACAGATGGAGGATGAGGCCACCACTCCTCACACAGATGGAGGATGAGGCCACCACTTACATACTTCACACAGTGGAGGATGAGGCCACCACTCCATACTCCACACAGCTGGAGTATGAGCCACTCATCTCACACAGTGGAGTAACTCTACACTCCTAATACCGTGAAGATGAGCCTCCAACACTCCATACTCACAAATGGAGTGATGAGGCCTCATCACTCCATACTCACACAAATGGAGGATGAGACCTCCAACACTCCGTACTCACACAGATGGAGGATGAGACCTCCAACACTCCATACTCACACAGATGGAGGATGAGGCCACCACCATTCCATACTCACACAGATGGAGGATGAGGCCTCCACCTCTATACTCACACAGGCGGAGGATGAGGCCTCCACTACTCTATACTCACACAGGTTGAGGATGAGGCCTCCACCACTCCATACTCACACAGATGGAGGATGAGGCCACCACTCCATACTCACACAGATGGAGGATGAGGCCACCACTCCATACTCACACAGATGGAGGATGAGGCCACCACTCCATACTCACGCAGATGGAGGATGAGGCCACCACTCCATACTCACACAGATGGAGGAAGAGCCACCACTCCATACTCACACAGATGGAGGATGAGGCCACCACTCCATACTCACACAGATGGAGGATGAGGCCACCACTCCATACTCACACAGATGGAGGATGAGGCCA
Source organism: Cherax destructor (assembly GCA_009830355.1). Lineage (NCBI taxonomy): Eukaryota > Metazoa > Arthropoda > Malacostraca > Decapoda > Parastacidae > Cherax > Cherax destructor. The sequence goes on from WNWK01009831.1 coordinate 27,456, forward strand.
CCACTCCATACTCACACAGCTGGAGGATGAGGCCACCACTCCATACTCACACAGCTGGAGGATGAGGCCACCACTCAATACTCACACAGATGGAGGATGAGGCCTCTACCACTCCATAATTACTCAGATGAAGGCTCCATCACTCCATACTCACACAAATGGAGGATGAGCCTCCAACACTCCATACTCACACAGATGGAGGATGAGACCTCCAACACTCCGTACTCACACAGATGGAGGATGAGACCTCCAACACTCCATACTCACACAGATGGAGGATGAAACCTCCAACACTCCATACTCACACAGATGGAGGATGAGACCTCCAACACTCCATACTCACACAGATGGAGGATGAGACCTCCAACACTCCATACTCACACAGATGATGGATGAGGCCTCCAACACTCCATACTCACACAGATGATGGATGAGGCCTCCAACACTCCATACTCACACAGATGGAGGATGAGACCTCCAACACTCCATACTCAGATGGAGAATGAGGCCTCCAACACTCCATACTCACACAGATGGAGGATGAGGCCTCCACCACTCCATACACAAATGGAGAATGAGGCCTCCAACACTCCATACTCACACAGATGAAGGATCAGACATCCACCACTGCATACTCACACGGACGGACAGAGGATCGACCCTGCACTACTCCATATTAACACGGACGGAGGATCAAGCCTCTACTACCTCATACTCAACACGAACGGAGGATCAGTGTTACCAACACAAGTATATTCAAAATTTTAATTTCATTAGAACACAGAATGCCTGAGAATACATTAACTATCTTTGTATAATTTTAATCTAAGAAATATGACAGTGAGTGACAGGAAAATTAATGTGTTTGGTTAGCCGTAAAATAATTTGCACTACCACTAAGATCCTTCAAGGAAAGGAGAGGGAAAGGCCCGGGTTCAGAGCTTTTCCATTATTATTAGTAATAATAATAATTAATAATAATAATAATAATAATTAATAATAATAATAATTATAATATATCCATAAAAAGACTGGGAATGCAGTAACATCAAGTCCTGACTTGATAAAGTTCAGGATTGAGCGAAACGTCGTTAATTTCAAGACAAGTTCTACATTCTGTGTTTTCACGAAGCTTTTGTTAGCAACAGTTGTCAGTCAGAAGCAGCAGTACCACTGCCACACCTCACATCATACCTTCATCTGGAGTCAAGTACAGTACTTGTCTCTTTTTCTCTCTTAGTAGCTTTCTATGTTTATTTTTACATTTTGGGGAAATTATCATGATTAGTTATTTAAATATACTGTCACACAAAAATTGCAATATATTACTACTGTGTTTGTTGTTGCTGTATTTATTGTTGATGTTGCACTGACAAAATTCAGTACGTGTCACCTTCGTGAAGTTTGTTTGGGTGAAATTTTCAGGCGGGTGTTTTTGTTTTTGGTTGTCCAAACATGTCGACATTGGACTGTGTTCTTTCATGTGTGTGACTGAGTGACGATTGATGCATGCAGGATTCTCTCTGAAACTATTGTTGCAAGCGAGGTCAGAGAGAAAGAATATGTGAAAGAGAGAGAGAGAGACAGACAGAGAGACAGACAGACACATAGACAGACGGTATAAACCCATTTAACTGATACCGACAAATTGGTTTAAAAAGACCGGTTAGCAAGCACTAGGACATATTAGAAAACGTTTCGGTTCTGGGAGTTTTATTAGTAACGTGAATAGTACTCCAGAGTCAGTATCACATAGTGTCCTCTACATTGTATATCGTGCCAGTGAGATTCATGACCACGTTGCCAGATGTAAGTCATCCATTCTGTTTACTCTCGTTATTAGCGGATGATTATAATTATACAGAAATAACTGTTAATATGTGTTATTCTACCCTACTTTAAACTACCCTGCTTTATCTCTATGACTTTCACACAAGTGTTTCAGTGGAACACAGCACACCCATTGAACTTCCTGATCGGCAACATGCACTCTTTTAATGTAACATAAGTGACAATACAATTTTTGATGACCTTAATCAGTATACTTCATTCCCACCAGTACCTCAGGCTCCTCCCTCGACCTGTTTATGTATTGTTCTACCAGAAGACATGTTTATATACAAGTAAGGCTGATGTTTTAGCTTCACATCCTTTAAGGCTGTGATCACCTAACTGTAGATTAAAGCAGACCAACGACTCGCACAAGGCTGTTATGTGAGAAGGAAATATAACAAGACATAACTCTCAGCTCAAAGGGTACCAAAAATAATCAGCAAATCATATGCCTTCACCAGTCACATACTGGATCTTCAGCGCAAGTAGAACTTTTTTGTACAACTCTTTTGACCAGGTACATAAAACTTCATTCTACATAATACAAAGATCACAGACGAGCATGTTGGGAAAGTGGTATCAAAATGAGATGACCTCAAAACCTGTTTTTTCTTGGTCAAAGACAGTGATTTGCCTAAGGACGCAAACAAGTTCACTTTTAAATCGACGGATGGAGTTGTTTATACAGTAATAAAAAAAAATATTTAACCGAATTAATAAAGTTACAATTCACAAGATAAATATATCGGCTTGGGCTCGGTAAGACTGAACAATATCACTCCTGCCAATTCCTGGTACACATTTTCAGACAATTTTACTGAAATTGGTAGATTTTTTTTACTATTACATGCAATTCACATTTGATCTGTGTATAGCATCAGTCACTGTACTAATCCAAGTCCAGTTACGTAAGTGCATTAAATATCTGTATATGGAATTAAGTCTTAATATGAAGATTCTTAAAGATTATATAGTACTACTACAATATTTGTGTAGTCGGTCTATACTAAGATGGGCGATTCCGACTGTCGTTTAAAACGACCTTTCCTCTTGAGACATATATCAATCATTTCGGTGGACACGTTTCCTTGCACCTGCTGCCCCTGTTCACCTAGCATTAAGTAGGTATCTGGGTGTTAGACTGTTGTAGGTGGTAGTATACAAATCACAAAACTGGTTGGAGTCCTAAAACTCGCAGGCTACTGAATTTTAGGACTCGCTTATTAAGTGTTCGATCCCCACCCGTTTTGTGATTTGTTTGCAGTCGTATTAATACGACTTGGCGAGTCAGTGGTACTATACCTTAGAGAGGACTGGGCTTTGAAATTTGATGAAGTACGATAACAGCTCTTAGCTTCTTAAATTGATCTGTCGAAAAAAAGTATTTAAGCTTGTTTTGCCTAATGATTAATTTTTGAAAATTATCACTTAAAAAAATTTATATTTTTACTTTTACTTTTTATTTTTTTTAATTCTTCTTTTGCCAGTGTCCTGCAATTTTCCTGGCGTCCCGCCCGGAGTTGTAGCGGACTTGGGTGGGAAAGCAATATCGCCAGGTCGTGTCCTGACGTCGCCTAACTTGCTTAATAGAAATCTCCAGCTCAAGTGAATATATGTGCCACATTGTTCTGGCTTGGTCACAAGCAGTAAAGGACCTTGTGTAGCGCCCCCTTTAAATACGAATTAAGCGTATGTCGTAAACGACTCTTACAGACCAACTGGCTGTGATGTATATAACGACACTGTCTCTGAGGCCATGTTGACTAAAATAAGATTTCTTCTCTCCGGGTCATGCTGCCATTTCTTTTTTACTCTTTCATCTCCCCTTCCGTTATCGTTTCCGTCTTCTTGTTTTATCATGTTTTACTGTAAACTGCACTTTCAGGCTCTCATATATATATATATATATATATATATATATATATATATATATATATATATATATATATATATATATATATATATATATATGTATATATGCAAGACAACCACTATGAAAAATAGAAGAATTCCAAGCGATTTCGTGACTACTCACATTATCAAGGAACTATAAAAGGAAACACGACAAGAAGGCTTATAAAGGGCAGAATACACCTCACAGTCACATCACACTAACAAAGACTACACCTCACAGTAGCGTAACAACACACGACTCTGTGAAGAGGAACATAAGAAAGGACCTGAAACTCTTCCCAAGAATTAAGATTAGTCCAATTTATCATTAAATTCTTCCCAAATTTTATTAATTATAAATGAATCCAATTTATATAAACCAAAAGAAATATTCATATTATTTTCAAAACTGCTTTTAATGAAACATGATTGATTCTATTATATTCCTCTCAACCATGGACTTGCTTGATACAACCTTCTCAGCATTTTGAAAATCAATTGGATGGTTAAAGTCTCTCACATGAATAAATAGAGCATTAGAATCTTGTCCAGTTCTAATGCTATATTTATGTTGTTTTAATCTTAGTTCAAGACTTTTACCAGTTTGACCATAATAAACTTTATCGCATATTTTACAGGGAATCTTATAGACACATCCGTCAGCATTTTGGGGGGAATTTTTTATCAAAAGTCTTTTTACTGTATCAAGATTTTTAAATACAACTTTGATATTAAAATTCTTAAGAAAGGAAGGCATATCAACCAAGTTTTCATGGTAAGGGAGAACCAACATATTTTTGGTTGAATAAGGTTGGTTGTCCCTTTTTGGATTGTAAAAAGTATTCCTAGCTATTTTAAAAGATTTATCAATTATGTTTCTTGGGTATTTTAAATCATTAGCTATTTCATAAATTTTAGAGATTTCTTCATCTATGAACTCTGGACTACAAATACGTAAAGCTCTCAAAAACATTGAAGAAAAAACCGACACTTTAACTCTATCTTGATGTGAAGAGTAATAGTGTACATATGAACAATTATTTGTAGGTTTTCTGTAAATTTTGAATTTAATATCAATGTTACCCTTAATAATATACACATCTAGGAAGGGCAATGAGTTATTTACTTCGAATTCAACAGTAAAATTTATAGAATGAGCTAAGCTATTTAATTTAACAAGGAAATGGTTTATGTCTACATTCTTAGGCATAAGGCACAAAATATCATCAACATATCTATACCACTTAGCTCTATTGGGATGGATAGTGTTAAGCAATCTAGTTTCGAAAAATTCCATATATAAGTTACTAAGAACAGGTGAAAGAGGATTTCCCATTGCCATACCAAACTTCTGAGTGTAAAACTCATCATTAAATACAAATTTTGCATCAACAATACAAAGTTTAATAAGTTTAATGATAGTAGGAACTGGCAATGGTAAATCATAATTAACCAGTTCTTCAGATAAGAATCTTAGTAAATCATCAACTGGAACTTTTGTAAACAAGGATCTTAATTCTTGGGAAGAGTTTCAGGTCCTTTCTTATGTTCCTCTTCAGAGAGTCGTGTGTTGTTACGCTACTGTGAGGTGTAGTCTTTGTTAGTGTGATGTGACTGTGAGGTGTATTCTGGCCCTTTATAAGCCTTCTTGTCATGTTTCCTTTTATAGTTCCTTGATAATGTGAGTAGTCACGAAAGCGCTTGGAATTCTTCTATTTTTTCATAGTGGTTGTCTTGCATATTTTGATATCACCTGTTTACTGTGATCTTTTTGCATATATATATATATATATATATATATATATATATATATATATATATATATATATATATATATATATATATATATATAATGTCGTGCCGAATAGGTAAAACTGCTTAGTTAGCAAAAACTCGTTTAAAATTAAGTTCTTTCTAAAATTTTCTCTTATACATTAAAAGATATATTTTTTTCATTTATGTTAATAACAAAATTAATGATTTTGTACCAGAAGAATTTTAGGAAACTTACCTAACCTTATTATAACAAGCGCAATTTAATTTAGCCTAATCCAATTAAATATATTTTAGATAAGCTTACAATAATTAGAAAAAAAATGGAAATATATTTTTTTCAGAATGATTTTCGCGCTTGTGTATGATCGTGTATGTGCTTGTGTGTGTGTGCATGTGTGTGTATATGTGCGTATATGTGCGTGTGTGTAGTGGGTGGGTGTGGGGGTGGGGGTGGATATGGGGGTGAGTGATTGGTGTGAGCACACTCACCTATATGTACTCACCTACTTGTGACTGCAGGGGTCGAATCTCAGCTCCTTGCCCAGCCTCTTCGCTGGTCACTACCAGGTTCACACACTCCTGGCTAGAAGAGTCTTATCGTACCTCTGATTAAAGCTGTGTATGGATCCTACCTTTACCACTGCACTCTCCAGGTCGTTCCGTTTCCTGACTTCTCTAAGGCTGTAAAAATACTTCCTAACATCCCTGTGGGTCATTAGAGGTTTCAACTTTCAGCTATCCCCTCGTATTCCTATTTCCAATCTTTCAAACTATCGGTCCGTATTCACACTGGCAATACCTTTCAGTATTTTGTTAGTTATCATATCATCCCCCTAGTCCCTCTGTCCTCCAATGTCATCATGATGAATTCCCTTAACCTCCCCTCATAGGACATATCCCTTAACTCTGGGACTAGTCTTGTTGCAAACCTCTGCATTTTCACCAGGTTTGATTCCATACTGGTGCTCCATACTCCGACATAGGCGTGACGTTCACGGTATAGTTTGTCGTGAATGACTCCATACTTAGATGTCAAAAGCTAGTGTTGCAACACGGTTTACAATCTTTAAAGCTGTCGTGTGTGGGTGTGCATGTACTCACCTAGTTGTACTCACCTAGTTGTGGTTGCAGGGGTCGATTCACAGCTCCTGGCCCAGCCTCTTCACTGGCTGCTACTCGGTCACTCTACCCTCTCCATGAGCTTTATCATACCTCTCCTTAAAGCTATGTATGGATCCTGCCTCCACTACATCACTTCCCAGACTATTCCACTTCCTAACAACTCTGTGACTGAAGAAATATTTCCTAACATCCCTTTGACTCGTCTGAGTCTTCAACTTCCAATTGTGATCCCTTGTTTCTGTGTCCCCTCTCTGGAACATCCTGTTTCTATCCACTTTTTCTATTCCTCTCAGTATTTTGTATGCCGTTATCATGTCTCGCCTAACCCTCCTGTCCTCCAGTGTCGTCAGGCCGATTTCCCTTAACCTTTCTTCCAAAGACATTTCCCTTAGCTCTGGAACTAGCCTTGTTGCAAACCTTTGCACTTTCTTTAATTTCTTGATGTGCTTGACCAGGTGTAGGTTCCAAACTGGTGCTGCATACTCCAGTATGGGCCTGACGTACACGGTGTACAGTCTTGAACGATTCTTTACTGAGGTATCGGAACGCTATTCTCAGGTTTGCCAGGCGCCCATATGCTGCAGCAGTTACCTGGTTGTGTGCTTCCGGAGACGTGCTGGGGGCAGAGGGCCTATGGGGGGACTGCTGTGGGGGTGGGGTATTTGAGGAGGGGGCAGAGGGTACAGTGTGGGGGTTTTGGTTTAGATTGTTTGGTTGCATTGGGGCTGACATGGTTGAATTCCTTCTGCGAGTGGTTCTGAAGGAGGTTGTGTTTGCTCTTAAACCTGGGTCTGGGTTCTGCTACTCATCTCCGTCATTGCCTCTTGTTCCTCCTTACGTCTTTGTACCCTCTCTTTTAACATTCTCCTTTCTTCTTATGTTCTGTTTCGGTCGAGGTACACTCTCCGGTAGTCCGGTTTGTCCCTTAGTCGTGCTTTCTTCTGCAGGATCCTGTTTCAAGCTGATTCTGTCTTGAAAATAATTTTGATTTTCCGTTTTTTTCCCTCTTTCAAACCACCCAATTCTCTGAAAATTTGTCAACTGGGTCATGTCGTCATCCCCTATTGCTTTCATTATAATTTCACTAACTTTTATCTCCTCCTGTTTTCTTGCTTTGTAAGTTTCCATTTCAACTTTCTGGAGCCCGTAGACAAAAACTGACCTCTCCCTTTCGTCCTCCCACTGTATTTCCCTTTACATCCCTTGAGACGATTTAGTTCCTGCCATTGAAGTGTTCCTTCATTCTCTTCCCTAGCTGATGTCCCTGTGCTCAGTGGTCTGTCTTTTTTCCTACTCATCTGTTCCTGGGCATTGCAGTTGTCTGTTAGTCTCTGCATATAGCTTAGCTCTTTCACTCTCTTTAGTCCCCTCATTTGTTCTTGATGTGCTCCTTGTCTTTTCCAGGCCTCAAGTGAGTCTGATAAGGGCCTTTGCATACAGTATAGCTCCTTTGCTCCCTACAGTCCCCTTATCTGTGGCTGATGTAGCAGTTTCTGATGTCATGGCTGTACTGTCCTTTGGTTCTTTAGGATGTTTCAGATTTTTTAGTTCCTCTTCTAAGCTCTGTATCATAGTTTCAGCTGCTATGGCTTGTAGCTGCTCTTCTAGCTTCCTTTCCCACTCTTCCTCTCTTTTTGTGAGCTCTGCCTCCCAATCTTCCCTCCCAGGTTCTTCCGCCAGTCCCCTGGTTCTCCGTTCCGCTCTTTGGTGACCCATTTTTTTTTTACCACAGAAAGAAGAGCTTATGTATTTTCGGGAGTGAGTGTGTGTGGAGGGGGGGTGTTTGTTGTAAGGAGGTAGAGGCGGAGGGAGGTAGAGAGAAATAGCGAGTGAGAGGTAGGGAGGGGGAGAGGGATAGTGAGAGGGGGACAGTTGCAGAGGGGGAGAGAGATGGGGGAATGTTAGGGGGTACACGGATAGAGGGGGGAAAGGAAGTGAGGGAAAAGCAAGGGGTAAGAGGAGGAGGGAGGAGGAGGAGTGTAGACTGTAAGCCTACATGCCTAGTTCCCATAGCTTCCCTCAGAGGGCAAGCCTGATGGGCATGCCACTTCAAACCACATCACCCTGCCTCTCTCTCACTCTAGCAGTGGACTTCACTCAGTAAACAGGTGTACTTAATCCTCCCTCGCAGCATGGTCCCTCTGGGACATGGGCACTAACACACTGCCTGTGTACCCACGATCTTCGCAAATAAAGAAAGAAGCCTCCAAAGCCTTTATCATTGCTCCCCGCTTGCAACAACGACGTAATTATCATAGAAAACAGGAGAAGAAAGTGGAAGAGGAGAGAAAGAGGAATGTGCGGGAGTGTATGTGGCAGAGGATGGTTAGGATCAGCCTTTACAGTGGTGGTGAGGGTTCTTGTACATGTGTGTGTATGCATGCACAGAGTATATTCTCACATGCTCTTGTGCGTGTGTAGTGTTTGTGAGGCCTAGTAGACTCTACACCAGACAAGGAGAAGGAAGAGGAGGAGGAAGTGCGCAAGGAAGAGGAAGAGAAGGAGGAAGTGAGGAAGGAAGAGGTGAGAGAGGAGGAGGAGGAAGAGTGAGGAGAGGAGGCAGAAGAGGAGGAGGAAGAGGTGGAGAAGGAAGAGGTGGAGGAGGAAGGAGGAGGAAGAGGTGGAGAAAGAGGAAGAGGAAGGGGAGGGAGGGTAGGCTGTGTTTTTCGCGTACAAGCTTGTGTCTGTATTTATGGTCCCCTTGTATGTACACACGTGTGCGTGTGTGTTAGTTACCATTTTGTCCTAGGCACATGTCGATTAGACACTAGGCCTGTTGTATGTGTGTGTGTGTGTGTGTGTGTGTGTGTGTGTAACGAAACACTTCGGGCCCTCCGTGCGTGAAGCAAGAGCGCTAGCCACCATGCCATCGGGGCGTGTGGAGGTGGGTGTGTGTATGTACTCACCTAGTTGTGGTTGCAGAGGTCGATTCATAGCTCCTTGCCCCGCCTCTTCACTGGTCGCTACTGGGTCATTCTTCCTGCTCCATGAACTTATCATACCTCTTCTTAAAGCTATGTATGGATCCTGCCTCCACTGCATCACTTCCCAGACTATTCCACTTCCTGACAACTCTGTGACTGAAGAAATACTTCCTAACATCCCTGTGACTCATCTGAGTCTTCAACTTATAACTGTGACCCTTTGTTGCTGTGTCCCATCTCTGGAACATACTGTCTCTGTCCACCTTGTCAATTTCTCTAGTGTTTTATATGTCGTTATCATATCTCCCCTATCTCTCCTGTCCTCTAGTGTCGTCAGGTCGATTTCCCTTAACCTCTCCTCGTAGGACATATCCCTTAGCTCCGGGACTAGTCTTGTTGCAAACCTTTGCACTTTCTCTAGCTTCTTTACGTGCTTGGCTAGATGTGGGTTCCAAACTGGTGCTGCACACTCCAGTATGGGCCTAACGTACACACTGTACAGGGTCCTGAACGATTCTTTATTAAGATGTCGGAATGCTGTTCTTAGGTTTGCTAGGCACCCGTATGCTGCAGCAGTTATTTGGTGTGTGTGTGGGTGAGTGTGTGTGTGTGTGTGTGGGTAGGTGTGTGTGGGTGGGTTTGGGAGAAGATGAGGGTAATACCTCTAGAGCAAATGTAGGAATCATAACCGAGAGATATATCGATCATTTCGGTGGACACGTTTCCTTGCACCTGCTGCCCCTGTTCACCTAGCATTAAGTAGGTATCTGGGTGTTAGACTGTTGTAGGTGGTAGTATACAAATCACAAAACTGGTTGGAGTCCTAAAACTCGCAGGCTACTGAATTTTAGGATTCGCTTATTAAGGGTTCGATCCCCACCCGTTTTGTGATTTGTTTGCAGTCGTATTAATAAGACTTGGTGAGTCAGTGGTACTATACCTTAGAGAGGACTGGGCTTTGAAATTTGGTGAAGTACGATAACAGCTCTTAACTTCTTAAATTGATCTGTCGAAAAAAAGTTTTAAACTTGTTTTGCCTAATGATTAATTTTTGAAAATTATCACTTAAAAAAATCGCCAAGACTTATATATTTGTCACTATATTTTAAATATTTTTTAATTTATTTATATTTTTACTTTTACTGTGACTCTCCCCCTGTAGCCACAATTCGGTGAGTACACACACACACACACACACACACACACACACACACACACACACACACACCTCTCTCTTCAAACAGTGCAGAGATTGTGAAAGCAAAGGCTAAATTAAGCAGAAGAAGCGATGAAGTTGAACAGGTAGAGTCAGGATGTCGGTTGACACAGAAGGAAATAACATTGACTGGTTTCAAACACATGATGGATAAATTATGGAGGAAAAGATGACGGAGGTAATGGATGCATGCATGATAAAGGAGAGAAGAGCTAGTGCTGTTGAAGAAAAGGAACAAAGACTAGGAGAACTCAAGAAGCTGAAGACAGAACTAGAGGAGATGAAGGGAAGGAGGTGTAAGGCAGGGGGAGACAAACAGAAGGGCAGAGGGGGGAGGGAAAGGAATTTTAGCTGAAATGCTCTTAGACAACCAGGAAGTGAAGGACATGCGGAGAACAGTGATGGAACTGATAACAAATAATGAACTCTGGAAAGAAAGTAAATGAGAGGAGGAAAGAAAATTGTCCCTGATTATCCATGGCGTTCAGGAGGCTGAAGTTCAGTTGACGTTCTATGAGCAGCAAACTAATGGAAGCCTTGTAATATTTAATAGTGAGATTGAGGAATGAGCGGAGGCAAATTTTTTCAGAGAACTGGAATTTATTCAAGGCGCAAAATACAACCATTCAAACTGACCCAATCATTAGGAATGACATGAGATCAGATCTCAGATGAAAACTACTGTTGAGGGTCACACATATATCATCGCATGTACCTCGATCAGGGCAGAACAATACAGAAGAAGAAACACCTAAGAGAATATGAAACAGTTGAAGACAGGAAGGAGAATCATTGAATACAATGACAGGCACAAAAGTTCTGCATTCAAGCTCAGCTGCACAATGTAGAAGAAACCCCCAAGGCTCAACCCTCCCCTTCTTACTCAAACACAACTCAAACTATACTGTACCCCCAACCTACACTACCATTCCTAACCCCTACCAGTGCACGACTCAATCTCACAACCAGTCCATCATCCCCTTCCCTTTGATCCCCTCCCTTCCCCTACTCCTTCACACCCATGGTGTCACCCTCTTCCAGTTCAGGATACAACTCTTCAGCTAGCCCTTACCTTTACCATAACTTCCATTTGCTTCTATACCCGAACTCTTCTCCTGACACGTGGATAAGAACAAGGATTGATGACGTGAAAGAGCAGACAGTGGAGGTATCCAGTCATTATAGTAGTAACAAGTACAAAACTTACAGAGCTGATAGGAGATGAAATCTTCCAAGAAAGATATCAAATAATGAGAAAGGAGACAGAAAATAGAGGAGGACTAGTAACATTGCTAATCAGGAACCGATGTATTTTTTAGTAGATGATTGAAATAAAAGAGAGAGGGGTCAGATGAATACATAATTTGGACACTCCAAACTTGGGGATCTCAGGTGGTGATAATAATGTTCAACCATTAAATAGGAGACCAAAACAGGAATATGATATAAGCAACAGCGAGATGGTGGACATGATAGCAGAAGAGGATAGAAAAGCCAACAAGACCAGTGCAAAACTACTAATCTTGGAAAGCTTCAATCATAAGGAAATAGGCTGATATAATTCTGAACTACATTAAGAACCGAAAACATGGTGAAGTACGTTATTGGTGACGATAGAAAACGCCGTCTGTAAGCATTTCAGGGACATAAAGAGAAACGATAGCAAACCAGCGATGCTGGACTTTGTGTTCAGTTCAAATGACTCTTATGTAGAGAACACTGAATATGAGAGGCCACTCGGTGCTAGCGATCATGCATGACTAAGATTTAAATACTTAGTGGAAGTGAACAGGGAGAGAAAAATAAAGAATGAGGGAATAGACACAATTTCAAAAAAGTTAATTGCGAGACTTGAGGCAATTGCTCATTGAAGTACCATGAGAATGGTAGCTAGATGGAAAGACAGCATATGAATTGATGGAGTATGTAACTGGCAAGTGCTGGGAGGCAGAGGAGAATTACCCAGAAGCAGCAAGGAGGCAATCAAGAATGTGGTAGAGAGATACAAAACAAAGATCTACGGAGAATAGAACCAGAAACGAATACGCATGAGAAGGAAGAGAGAGACTCGACAGTTTGAGAATGCCAAGTCTGAGCCACAGTTGCTATACAGCCACATCAGAAAAAAAAGCCGTGAACTATATAATTAAGGTGAAGAAGGCAGAAAGGTACTTCATTAAAACTGATTACTACTATTTTTTTTAATATGTCATGACAGAAGAAGCAGCAGTCTGGGATGTCCGTTTGCGAAGAATACAGACATGATCAGACCACTAAAGACTCCAAACGAATCTCATCAAATTGCTGGAGTTTTCTGACAAGATGCCACTAGAATTTAATCCGTGCAAATGCAGAGTTATGGAAATTAGGGAAGAGCAAAGATGACCAAAAACTGAATACAGATTAGGAACAAAGGCTGCAAACCTCCACGAAAGAGGACCTCGGGGTGAGGAATGTTTGGAGTACATCACCTGAGGAGAATATCAATCCCTCATTTGTCAACCGGTGTCGCAGAACCTTCCAGAATGTTCAGCAAATACCCTCAGTGAATTCTCCTATCCAGGCTTTCTTTCTTATAATAACTAGGCTATTCTTAATTTTAATGCCATTCCTATCATTATTATCAACTATCACCCACTAATATCATTATTGTTATCATCACCATTATAATTTTATCAACATCCTCATTCATTAAACCACTAAACTAGTTGCAATCCACCATGATGCAACCACCACCTAGGTGTACCTTGTACCACAGGTGGGTTAGGACCTCAATATGTCACTACATTTCTTTTGGGCTATCCAAGGATGATTGCACATGCGCCCCCACACCTAATACCCCATACCTAATATCGACGTACACGCGCGATGTTCTTACCATGATGTTCAGTCTGCAGACTCTAGTCGAACATAAACGAAACATCACGAAACCCCCTGGCGTAATGAGCAATCCGGCGCATTTGTATAACATTGTTGTTTAAGGCTGTGCACAGTTGACGCCACTAAATAACTATCGAGTTTGTACAACCCATAATTTGAGTTATATACGGCATTCCTATCATGTTTCAAGAGGGAGAACTCTATAATGTTTCTTTCCATGATGGAACTGTTGGGTACAATTATCTGGGCGGCAGCCCAACCCGGTGGGTGATTGTACGAGCTGACATGATTAAAGATCGCATTCTACACCTGGCCTGTCCTAATTGAGTACTGCTGTTGGGATAATCTGGTTTCCAGGGGTATACCTGTCTGACCAATATATGAGAGTGGGCATAGGGTACATGGAACCTTGTAGACACCACCGGCATTATGAGGTGGTGTGTTTTTAATCAATCTGTTTCACTGTCACAGTGTTTTTGAAAGTCAGATTTATATTGAATTTCTTTAGTGGCTCCCGCAGGCAGACCAAATTGTCATTGTATGGCAAAACCAATACATTTTTCCTGTCAGGCGTTTCCTTAGGTTCAGTGCTGTAGAAAGTCTTCGTAGCTGACAGTAGGGTCTTCTCCACGAAATCCCTGGGATATCTCAGTTTTTTGGCTATGTTAAATATCTTGTTGATTTCGTCGTCTAAATACTCAGGACTGCAGATACGCAAAACTCTCATGAACATTGTAAGGAAATCACTCCTTTTAACCCTAGATTCATGATATATATATATATATATATATATATATATATATATATATATATATATATATATATATATATATATATATATTAAACAACCACTATGAAAAATAGAAGAATTCAAGCGTTTCGATCTACATTATCAAGAACTATAAAGGAAACGTGAGAAGAGGCTAAAGAGGCAGAATACAGTCACAGTCACATCACATTAATGTGATGTGACTGTGACGTGTATTCTGCCTCTTTATGCTTCTTCTCACGTTTCCTTTATAGTTCCTTGATAATGTGAGTAGTCACGAAAGCGCTTGGAATTCTTCTATTTTTCATAGTGGTTGTTTGCATATTTTGATATCACCTGTTTACTGTGATCTTTTTGCATATATATATATATATATATATATATATATATATATATATATATATATATATATATATATATATATATATTCAGAAAGAAATCTAAATATTTTTCCTTGAAGCCTTTTTATCCACTTCTCCGAGGCAATGGGTCCCACAATTTACACCCACCAGAGGTGGACCCCATCCTATATATATATACATATATATATATATATATATATATATATATATATATATATATATATATATATATATATATATATTATATATATTTTTCATAAACCTTATAGGTAAGGCTTGACAGGAAGTGACTTCCAGGACTTTGAACTCTGCTTGGAGAAAATTGTCTGTTGTGGAATGTATTGTGTCTTTGGGAAAGTCCATTGGGTTAGATGTGAGTGGCCAGGATGTGGAAGAGTTGGTGGAGGACCACAGGGAAGAGCTAACCACTGAAGAGCTGCAAGACCTTCAACTGGAACAGCAACAGACTGCAGCTGAGGAAATTACTTCAGAGGAGGAGGAAGAGAGAGGGGAGAAGGTGCCTTCTTCCGTGATTAAGGACATGTGTGCAAAATGGAATGAGTTGCAAAGTTTTGCTGAAAAATATCACCCTGACCAAGCTGAAACAAGCCAAATCTGCAACATGTTCAGTGACTAAACCTTGTCCCACTTCAGGCAAATCTTAAAGAGACTCCAGAAACAGAGCTCTCTGGACAGTTTTTTTGTGCGACAGGGGTCCGGTGACTCTCAAGCTGGTCCTAGTGGCAGTAAAAGACAAAGAAGGGAAGTAACCCCAGAGAGGGCTTTGATACCTAAAGTCCTTATGGAGGGGGATTCCCCTTCCAAACAATAACCTTAACTCCCTCTCCCCTCCTCGCCTTCTTCAATACGCCAACAAGAGTCTTCAATAAAGGTAATGTAATGTTTATATTTATTTACAATTATTTATTATTGTTTTCTGTATGGAAAACTATAGTTATTCTTTAAAAAATGATTTTTTGTGAATATTTTTGGGTGTCTGGAATGGATTAATTGTATTTACATTATTTCTTATGGGAAATATTAATTCGGTTTGCGCACTTTTCGGATTTAGAACGACCTTCTGGAACGTTTTTAGGACGAAATCCGGGTTCCACTGTAATCTCTCACTAGTGCTTGTGGATAACCGAAGCAGAGAGCTGCCAGCTGCCGTAGTATGAGTTTCTAGGTTAGACTAGAATGCGTTTAAAGTGCATTCTGCATGATTTTTACTGGTTTATTAATTTTGAAGTGCTACAAATACGTAACTTGTAACGTGAAAGAAAAAGGGAGGAGAGTTTTCCTAGCTGACCGCTCTCTTTATTAACTGATTTGTAACCAGGTTCTATATTGTTGATGTTCTACATTACTCATGGCGTACACGACTGTACAGTGTGCAGCAGTGTACACCATGGTTATACTCTAAAACCCTTATTTATCCATTGAGAAGTGCACATATATCCCTGGGGGTACATGTACCCCAAGGTACGAACTTCTGCTCTACTGTAATGTTGTCATTCTAGTAACTTAGTATTATTTCACATACATAACATTAGCGTCGCAGATACTTTAATGTTTTTTTTAATAGAAGAAAATTCAGTAAATCAATATATTAATATGAGTGATCGCGAGCAACAAAAAAATGAACCAGCAACAATAATATATATATGTCGTGCCGATTAGGTAAAACTTGCGATTTTGGCTTAAATAGCAACGCTCTTCTTGCCATATAAGACAAGCGAAAATTTGTGTATGCAATAATTTCGCAAAAATCATTCTGAACCTAACGAAAAAAATATATTTCATTGTGTTTGTTTATTATTAAATTAATGTTAACGTATCTAAAATATATTTAGTTGGGTTAGGCTGAATTAAATTGCGCTTGTTATAATAAGGTTAGGTAGGTTTTCAAAGTTTCTCTTGGTACAAAATTATAATTTTTTGCATTAACGTAAATGAAAAAAAATATATCTTTAAACGTATAAGAGAAAATTTTAGAAAGGACTTAATTTTAAATGAGTTTTTGCTAATTGACCAGTTTTACCTAATCTATATATATATATATATATATATATATATATATATATATATATATATATATAATTTTTTTTTTTTTTTTTTTCAACAAGTCGCCGTCTCCCACCGAGGCAGGGTGACCCAAAAGGAAGAAAATCCCCAAAAGAAAATACTTTCATCATCATTCAACACTTTCACCACACTCATACATAATCACTGTCTTTGCAGAGGCGCTCAGATACGACAGTTGAGAATAGTCCCTCCCAGCTGTCACTATCCCAGACCCCTCCTTTAAAGTGCAGGCATTGTACTTCCCATTTCCAGGACTCAAGTCCAACTAAATCAATTAACTGGTTTCCCTGAATCCCTTCACAAAATGTTACCCTGCTCACACTCCAACAGATAGTCATGTCCCAAAAACCATTTGTCTCCTTTCACTCCTATCTAACACGCTCACACATGCTTGCTGGAAGTCCAAGCCCCTCGCCCACAAAACCTCCTTTACCCCTCCCCCAACCTTTTCTAGGACGACCCCTACCCCGCCTTCCTTCCCTACAGATTTATACGCTTTCCAAGTCATTCTACTTTGATCCATTCTCTCTAAATGACCAAACCACCTCAACAACCCCTCTTCAGCCTTGTGACAAATACTTTTAGTAACTCCACACCTTCTCCTAATTTCCACATTCCGAATTTTCTGCATAATATTTACACCACACATTGCCCTTAGACAGGACATCTCCACTGCCTCCAACCTCCTCCTCGCTGCAGCATTTGCAACCCATGCTACACACCCATATAAGAGTGTTGGTACCACTATACTTTCGTACATTCCCTTCTTTGCCTCCATGGATAACGTTTTTTGTCTCCACAGATACCTCAACGCACCACTCACCTTTTTTCCCTCATCAATTCTATGGTTAACCTCATCCTTCATAAACCCATCCGCTGACACGTCAACTCCCAAATATCTGAAAACATTTACTTCTTCCATAATCCCTCTCTCCAATGTGATATCCAATTTTTTTCTTTATTTAAATCGTTTGATACCCTCATCACCTTACTCTTATCTATGTTCACTTTCAACTTTCTACCTTTACACACTCTCCCAAACTCGTCCACTAACCTTTACAACTTTTCTTTAGAATCTCCCATAAGCACAGTATCATCAGCAAAATGTAACTGTGTCAACTCCCATTTTGAATTTAATTCCCCATAATTTAATCCCACCCCTCTCCCCAACACCATAGCATTTACTTCTTTTACAACCCCATCTATAAATATATTAAACAACCATGGTGACATTACACATCCCTGTCTAAGACCTACTTTTACCGGGAAGTAATTTCTCTCTCTCCTACACACCCTAACCTGAGCCTCACTATCCTCTTAAAAACTCTTTACAGCCTTCAGTAACTTACTACCTATTCCATACATTTGCAACATTTACCACATTGCTCCCCTATCCACTCTATCATATGCCTTTTCTAAATCCATAAATACAATGAAAACTTCTCTACCTTTATCTAAATACATATATATCTAAATATATATATATACGTGTATATATATAGGCATGTGTGTAAATGCATATATGGTATATAGTAATTTTTCAAGCACTTTAGTGATTGCCAACATTATAAAAGGAGAGTAAGTGCAATATAGCAAAAAAAGTACAAAATATAAAAATAGAAATGTAAGCTCACACGTGGGGTTGGTGGGCTTTTAGTTGCTTCACTCTAGGCGTGGAGGTACATTTCCATTGTTCTGGAATTTTTAGTCAGGTCACATGTAAGGTAAAAATTTAAGGGTGACTTGACAGTTGAAGGTGAGTTTGTCAGCATAGTTTATAATTCTCAGAAATTTTAAGTATTATCAATTAATTAAATTTATACAATACTGGATTAATATTCAGTTCGTATCTGTATTATATTTTTTTTGTTTATAAAGCCAGGATATTTTTTACTTTCATTAATTAATTTACTTGTTAAAACTTTCAAAGCCTGAATACTACTACCATTCACCGTGGGTTAAATTGTTTTCCTATTGCGCATATATATATATATATATATATATATATAACGTTAGCCATGGAGGCAAAGAAGGGAATGTACGAAAGTATAGTGGTACCAACACTCTTATATGGGTGTGAAGCATGGGTTGCAAATGCTGCAGCGAGGAGGAGGCTGGAGGCAGTGGAGATGTCCTGTCTAAGGGCAATGTGTGGTGTAAATATTATGCAGAAAATTCGGAATGTGGAAATTAGGAGGTGTGGAGTTACTAAAAGTATTTGTCAGAGGGCTGAAGAGGGGTTGTTGAGGTGGTTTGGTCATTTAGAGAGAATGGATCAAAGTAGAATGACTTGGAGAGCGTATAAATCTGTAGGGGAAGGAAGGCGGGGTAGGGGTCGTCCTAGAAAAGGTTGGAGGGAAGGGGTAAAGGAGGTTTTGTGGGCGAGGGGCTTGGACTTCCAGCAAGCATGTGTGAGCGTGTTAGATAGGAGTGAATGGAGACGAATGGTTTTTGGGACATGACGATCTGTTGGAGTGTGAGCAGGGTAACATTTTGTGAAGGGATTCAGGGAAACCAGTTAATTGATTTAGTTGGACTTGAGTCCTGGAAATGGGAAGTACAATGCCTGCACTTTAAAGGAGGGGTCTGAGATAGTGACAGCTGGGAGGGACTTTTCTCAGCTGTCGTATCTGAGCTCCTCTGCAAAGACAGTGATTATGTATGAGTGTGGTGAAAGTGTTGAATGATGATGAAAGTATTTTCTTTTTGGGGATTTTCTTTCTTTTTGGGTCACCCTGCCTCGGTGGGAGACGGCCGACTTGTTGAAAAAAAAAATATATATATATAATGTCGTGCCGAATAGGTAAAACTGGCCAATTAGCAAGAGCACGTTTAAAATTAAGTTCTTTATAAAATTTTCTCTTGTACGCTTAAATATATATTTTACATTTATGTTAATGTAAAAATTAATAATTTTGTACCTAAAGACCCTTAGAAAACTTACCTAACCTTATTATAACAAGCGTAATTTAATTTAGTCTAATCCAACTAAATATACTTTAGATAAGTTTACAATTATTTAATAAACAATAGTAGTGTATATATGAAATATATACATCAAGATAGTTAAACTGTCGGTATTTTCATCAGTGTTTCTGAGAGCTTTGCGTATTTGCAGTCCAGAATTCATAAATTAAGAAATTTAAAAAAATTATGAAATAGCGAATGATCTAAAATACCCAAGAGTCTTAATTGATAAATCTTTTAAAATTGACAAATACTTTTTACAGTTCAAAAAGAAACAATCAACCTTATTCAACTAAAAATATTTTGGTTCTCCCTTACCATGAAAACTTGGTTGATATGCCTTCTCTTCGTAAGAAGTTTAATATCAAAGTTGTATTTAAAAATCTTGATACAGTAAAGAAAACTTTTGATAAAAAATCCCCCTAAATGCTGACGGATGTGTCTATAAGATTCCTTGTAAAATATGCGATAAAGTTTATTACGGTCAAACTGGTAAACGTCTTGAACTAAGATTACAACAACATAAATATAGCATTAGAACTGGAAAAAATTCTAATGCTCTGTTTATGTGAGAGATTTTAACCATCCAATTGATTTTCAAAATGCGAGAAATTTGCATGAAGCAAGTCCATGATTGACAGGAATATAATAGAATCATGTTTCATAAAAAACAGTTTTGAAAATAATATGAATATTTCTTTTGGTTTATATAAATTGGATTAATTTATAATTAATAAAATTTGGGAAGAATTTAATGATACATTAGACAAGTAAAAAATCTTAATAATGATACATTAAACAAGTAAAAAATCTTAATAATGATACATTAAACAAATAAAAAATCTTAATACTTGGGTAGAGTATCAGTTGTGTTTCACAGAGTCGGCTGTTGTGACGCGACTGTGAGGTGTAGTCTTGCCCTTATATGCCTTCCTGTTGATGTTTTTTTTTATAGTTCCTTGGTAATGTGAGAAATCACGAAAGCCCTTGGAATTTCGTTATTCTTTCACAGTGGTTGTTCTGCATATATATATATATATATATATATATATATATATATATAAAATATATATATATATATATATATATATATATATATATATTTATATATATATATAATATATTTATATATATATATAATATATTTATATATATATATATAATATATTTATATATATATATATATATAATATATTTATATATATATATATATAATATATTTATATATATATATAATATATTTATATATATATATATATAATATATTTATATATATATATATATATAATATATTATATATATATATATATAAAATATTTTTATATATATATATATATATATATATATATATATATATATATAATATATATATATATATATATAATATATTTATATATATATATATATATATATATATATATATATATATATATATATATATATAATATATTTATATATATATATATATATAATATATTTATATATATATATATATATATATAATATATTTATATATATATATATATATAAAATTTATTATATATATATAATTTATTTATATATATATATATATATATAATTTATTTATATATATATATATATATAATATATATATATATATAATTTATTTATATATATATATATATATATATATAATTTATTATATATATATATATATATATATATAATTATTTATATATATATATAATTTATTTATATATATATTATATATAATTTATTTATATATATATATAATTTATTTATATATATATATAATTTATTATATATATATATATATATATATATATATATATATATAATTATTTATATATATATATAATTTATTTATATACATATATATAATTTATTTATATATATATATATATATATATAATTTATTTATATACATATATATAATTTATTTATATATATATATATATATATTATATATATATATATATATATAATTTATTTATTTATATATATATATAATTTATTTATATATATATATAATTTATTTATATATATATATAATTTATTTATATATATATATAATTTATTTATATATATATATATAATTTATTTATATATATATATATATAATTTATTTATATATATATATTTAATTTATTTATATATATATATATAATTTATTTATATATATATATAATTTATTTATATATATATATTTAATTTATTTATATATATATATATATATATATATATATATATAATTTATTTATATATATATAATTTATTTATATATATATATAATTTATTTATATATTTATTTATTAACACATCGGCCGTTTCCCACCAAGGCAGGGTGTTCCGAAAAAGAAAAGCTCATCATCACTCACTCCATCACTGTCTTGGCAGAGGCGCGCTTACACTACAGTTATAAAACTGCAACATTAACACCCCTCTTTCAGAGTGCAGACACTGTACTTCCCATCTCCAGGACTCAAGTCCGGACTGCCTGTTTCCCTGAATCCCTTCATAAATGTTACTTTGCTTCCACTCCAACAGCACGTCAACTATTAAAAACATTTGTCTCCATTCACTCCTATCAAATACGCTCACACATGCTTGCTGGAAGTCCAAGCCCCTCGCACACAAAACCTCCTTTACCCCCTCCCTCCAACCTTTCCTAGGCCGACCTCTACCCCGCCTTACCTCCACTACAGATTTATACACTCGAAGTCATTCTACTTTGTTCCATCCTCTCTACATGTCCAAACCACCTCAACAACCCCTCCTCAGCCCTCTGGATAATAGTCTTGGTAATCCCGCACCTCCTCCTAATTTCCACACTATGAATTCGCTGCATTATATTCACACCACACATTGATCTCAGACATGACATCTCCATTGCCTCCAGCCTTCTCCTTGTTGCAAAATTCACCACCCATGCTTCACACCCATATAAGAGTGTTGGTATAACTATACTCTCATACATTCCCCCTCTTTGCTTCCACGGACAAAGTTCTTTGTCTCCACAGACTCCGAAGTGCACCACTTACCCTTTTATCCTCATCAATTCTATGATTCACCTCATCCTTCATAGACCCATCTGCTGGCACGTCCACTCCTAAATATCTGAATACATTCACCTCCTCCATACTCTCTCCCTCTAATCTGATATCCAATCTTTCATCACCTAATCTTTTTGTTATCCTCATCACCTTACTCTTTCCTATATTCACTTTCAATTTTCTTCTTTTACATACCCTACCAAACTCATCCACCAATCTCTGCAACTTCTCTTCAGAATCTCCCAAAAGCACAGTGTCATCAGCAAAAAGCAGCTGTGACAACTCCCACTTTGTGTTAGATTCTTTATCTTTTAACCCCACACCTCTTGCCAACACCCGCGCATTCACTTCTCTTACAACCCCATCTATAAATATATTGAACAGCCATGGTGACATCACACATCGTTGTCTAAGGTCTACTTTTACTGGGAAATAATCTCCCTCTCTCCTACATACTCTATCCTGAGCCTCACTATCCTCGTATAAACTCTTCACTGCTTTCAGTAACCTACTTCCTATTCCATACACCTGCAACATCTGCCACATTGCCCCCCTATCCACCCTGTCATACGCCTTTTCCAAATCCATAAAAGCCACAAAAACCTCTTTACCCTTATCTAAATACTGTTCAGCTATATGTTTCACTGTAAACACTTGGTCTACACACCCCCTACCTTTTCTAAAACCTCCTTGTTCATCTGCTATCCTACTCTCCGTCTTGTTCTTAATTCTTTCAATAATAACTCTACCATACATTTTACCAGGTATACTCTCTTCCATACATATATTAAATAATAGCACCAACCACTCCAAAACTATATCTCCAAATGCTTTTAACATTTCTATCTTTATCCCATCAATCCCAGCTGCCTTACCCCTTTTCATTTTACCTACTGCCCCACGAACTTCCCCCACACTCACAATTGGCTCTGCCTCACTCCTACAAGATGTTATTCCTCCTTGCCCTATACACAAAATCACAGCTTCCCTTTCTTCATCAACATTTAACAATTCCTCAAAATATTCCCTCCATCTTTCCGATACATCTAACTCTCGATTTAATAACTCTCCTTTCCTATTTTTAACTGTCAAATCCATTTGTTCCCTAGGCTTCCTCAACTTATTAATCTCACTCCAAAACTTTTTCTTATTTTCAACAAAATTCGTTGATAACATCTCACCCACTCTCTCATTTGCTCTCTTTTTACATTGCTTCTTCTCTCACTTAACCTCTCTTTTTCTCTCCATATACTCTTCCCTCCTTGCATCACTTCTACTTTGTAAAAAACCTCTCATATGCTAACTTTTTCTCCCTTACTACTCTCTTTACATCATCATTCCGCCAATCGCTTTTCTTCACTCCCGCACCCACTTTCCTATAACCACAAACTTCTGCTGAACACTCTAACACTATATTCTTAAACCTACCCCATGCATCTTCAACCCCGTTGCCTATACTCTCACTAGCCCATCTATCCTCCAATAGTTGTTTATATCTTACCCTAACTGCCTCCTCTCTTAGTTTATAAACCTTCACCTCTCTCTCACTTGTTGCTTCTATTTTCCTTGTATCCCATCTACCATTTACTCTCACTGTAGCTACAACTAAAAAGTGATCTGATATATCTGTGGCCACTCTGTAAACATGTACATCCTGAAGTATATATATATATAATTATTTTGTCATGATTTTCAGTCTCAATTAATAAAACGTATAAAAGCTATAGACAAACGATTAAGTTGAAAGCGGCAGAGAAGGAGGGTAAAGGGTTGTAGAGAGAAAGTAAATGACATGATGCAGGGAGAAGGCAAGGAGACGTGCGAAATGAAATCAACGAGAGGGGAGGGAAGGAAGGGCATGTAATGCACATTCTGGTAAATGCAAACGAGAAAAGGGGACAGTATCACACATAACGAATTATGTTATCCATAAACGAAAAAGAAAGGAGTGGGGAGAGATTTGTGAAGAAGAAAAATAGAAAATCATCTACTTCATTTGAAAATACAGTATATTATTATTTTTTTTTTATTTTTTGGAGATATAAATATTACATTCAGTCTTCAGGTTCTGTTGTTACTAACCATCCAGTCTTCAACATTCATGATGAGTAACAAAAAAAGGCACAATACCGTGACTGGAACAATACACACACATCCCGCACATATAAGAAAGAGAAGAGCTTACGACGACGTTTCGGTCCGACTTGGACCATTTACAAAGTCCAAGTCGGACCGAAACGTCGTCGCAAGCTCCTCTCTTTCTTATATGTGCGGGTTGTGTGTGTATTCATGATGAGTATGAGGTATCCATGAGACGGAACCATTAAGTAGTTGCCAGAATTATTTTTCCTTTTTTTTTTTTTTCTCCGACTTTTCGTTTTTGTGTCGTTCATAATTCGCGGACTCATCTTATCAGCTTCAAATTTTCAGCGCTTGTGTGTGTTAACCAGGGTCAAATTCTTGGCACAATTGGCATGTACAGATGCCCAATAATCTGAGTTGTTAAACAAATTCCCAGACTTGAAGAAATTCCAAAACCGTCATTGGACGCCTGCGGAGAATGAATTTCAAGTTTGAGTATGTAGCTACAGATTTGATCTTTTTGTTTTTTGTAAAGTAAAATAACATTTTTTGTCGTGTTGCCAAAGTTTAGCAATTTTTTGTTTATCAAACTGGAATCTTTGAAAGAACAGCGTTTGTGTGTGTGAATTCTGTTCCAAACTCGGTAATACGACTAATGAAGCTCGGAAAATGCTCCAGGAAGCATTTAACAACGAAGAAATGGGTCGGAGACAGCGGTTTGATTCAAAGCAAGATGAACGTCAGCTGAAGATGAACACTTTGGTCGTCCATCAACGCCAAAAATAGACGTCACATGAAAAAAAGTGAGGAACGCTATTCACAAAGATCGTTGCCATAGTATCCAGGAAGATGCAAGTACTGTGGGGATTTTTTTATGGCTGTGAAATTTGTGCCCTGCTTGTGACTCAAGATCTGAAAGACCATTGCTTGTATTTTTGTCGGGACCTCAAAAAAAAAAAAGTCATTACTGGCGATGGAACTTGGATCTACGGCTACAACCCAAACACAATAAAACAATCTTGACATTTGAAAAGCCTAAACTCACCCAGGTCATAAAAAGGCATGACAGGCAAGATCATGCTCATTTTTTGGACATTAGGAATTGTTCATCAGGAATTTGTGCCAACAGGGCAGACAGTCAAAATTTTTACATTGAGGTTCCGAGACGTTTGAGGTAATATGTAAGAAGGAAATGTCCATCGTTGTGGCCATCCAACGACTGTTCATTCACTCAGCATTTTCTGGACAAAAATAACATTGCGGTCGTCCCCCACCCTCCCTACTCCCCAGAGCTCCCTGTGACTTCTTTCTCTTCCCAAAAATAAAAACGGAACTCAAGGGGCGGTGTTTTAAGGACGAGGAGATTGAAGAAGAATCGCAGGCCCGCTAAACGGTTTAATTAAGGAAAAAAGAGTTCCAGAAATATTTCGAGAAGTGGCAGAAGTGTTGGGTTCGGTGTATAGCCTTTCAAGGAAACTACTTCGAGGGAAACAACTTCAACTACGTAATTAAGCAACCTTCCCCCTCACAAAAAAAAAATAATTATGGCGTTCCAGGAAAACTGTCAACTTATATATTTTAATTCTGCCTTATAGTATATCACTTTGTTAGAGGGCTTTACTGCACTGTGAAGTTGCACTGTGCTCTAACAAAAGGCACTGTATCTTAACATGCACTGTTCTCTAACAATGCACGGTGCTATAAGAACCTACTCTGTGCTCTAACAAAGTGCATCATCCCCTAACAAAATGGACTGCTCTAATAACCAGGACTGTACTCAAAGTAGACTGGGCTCTAACAAACTGTACTGTGCTCTAAGAAGTTGTACTAACAAAATGTACTATTTCTAACAAATTGTTTTCTGCTTTAATAAATGGTTTTGTGCTCGTACGTACCCAACTCGTCTCTAACTGTTCTGTAACGAATCGTATTATCTTCTAACATATTTTGCTTTACTTTGTGCAAAGTACACTCCTCTTAAAGTGCACTGGGCTCTAACAAATTGCGCAGTGCTTTAAAGAGGTGAACTGTGCTCTAGCAAATTGTGATGTTCTTTCACATAAACGGAGGATCACCAGATTTTCTATACTCATTTCCTCCGCCTCAGTAGAAGCTAAAAACATTTTTTTTGGTGGGAGAGAATTATCTGAAATTAAATTTCTTTACTATTTAATATTTTATGAAGAATTGTTTCAAATTCGCATTTATATGATTTAGTTCTGTGTCATAAATAGTTTCTGGTAGGTAGCTAATGTGGGTCTCCCATCTGAAGCAACTCAATATAGCAGCTCTGAGGTTGAGAGGAATGAGGAAGGTGCTCTCACACCATACGTTTATAGACTCGGTGTCCCTTGCTTCGTCTGTTTGCGGGCTTTTGGTCTTCTAGTATAGCTCCAGGATTTACTCCTCAGTCAGCTTTTCCTTTCTGTGCCTCTTGCTCCTGTCTGTCACCTGGTGATTCGGCTTGACACTAGGGCATTTTCAGTGTCGAGAGCCTCTTTGTTGAATCTGGCGAGATTTCCTTGTATCTTGGCTGTTAAGAGCCGGGCCTGAGCTATCCATTTCTGATTCGGTCTACATTTGGCAGCCTGGCTTGCGTTACGGCCTTTGCAGTGGAGGACCATTTGTTCCCTTTACAGTGACTGAGCTATATCTTGTAAACAGTGGATGGAGACACATAAGTGTCAAACTGCGTTGATTGCCCTGGCAAATTTCCTTGAGCGAGATTTGCTTCTTTCTTCAAGACTGAAGGTCTTTACTGACAGGCTGAAGAATAAGGGTAGTGTTAACTTTGTGGTGATTGCCGATGTACATTTGTTTTGTGCCAAGAAACCAAGTGAATCCTTTGTATTTCTGTGCAGTTGTGGCTGATATGGTCCAGTAAGCTAGCCTAGCCTAGATGAATCCTGGTTTCCTGCCTACCTTTGTCCAATATTGTTGTCTCCATCCTCTGGTCCTGAAGATCCAGAAGTGGTTGTCTTAGTTTTAATCAGATGATTACCCGTTCAGTGGATAAACCTCCACTGGCTTAGCGGAACTAGGCTATCACCCAATTAAAAAACAAAACTTCGCTACATAGCAGTGAAACCTAATAATTAATCATCATAAGAATTCTTCTTAGTTTATTCGTCAGGAAGAACAGATGATGACCCGCTCACTTTCTCCCGAAGGAGGATGGCACCAAATAATTATAAGAACAGTATGAACATGGTACCATAATATAAGCAGATCACTAACAAGCCTCCATAAAATTATACGTAGAGCTTGAACACGGCACAATAATCCTATAAGTAGAGAACCAACATGGCACCATAATTTCAAGAATATTTGACGACTCGAGTAATATTTCTTTTGCATTCTGTATGTAATTTGTATTGTTTTTTCGGTACAAAAATGTGTGTGTTGTGCCAAGACATCATATCATTTGAGTGATGATCATTCCAGGAGTACGATCAAGTTTGACCTTGTTGTTTAATTCTGAAAATGTATTTTATATTCAAGCTGATAATAACTGGTAATAACTTCAGATCCTGTATAAACTGAACGCAGTTAATTGCACATGCATAGGACTATGTATATATACGTTTATAGGGATTTTAAATATGAATACTTAATAAAAATGTGTAAATGTAAAGAATCAGTTAATGTTAAAGTTTGGGCCCAAGTGTATGTTTTGTCATCAAAACAGCCTAATATTATCAAAATATTTTTTTAGTTATTTTTTGCTAGTAAGACTGACGAGTACAAGTCTCATTAATTCTTATTCGAACGGATTAAAACTGATACTAAATAGGTTCAGTAGATTTCGTTAGGATTTATGAGCAATCTTTATTTTTTTTTTCAGTTGATACCCTAGAGATCACACGGTGACCTCTAATCTAAGTATTCAAACGCTTATTTTTTCACCAGGAGAATTCAAACTTGCATCAATACAATTTTTGTAATCTCATGAATCCAAACATATATAGCTAATTATTCTTATAATGTTTATCACCGAAGATAAACTTAAAAGTCCCGTGACCTCAAAATGTAGGTCTTATAGGTCAGACTGAACTAAGATTTACAGACGTGGGTTCAGAGCATTAGATAACCTTCAATATATTTACAGACGTCACTTCAGAGCAGGAGATAATCTTGAAGTGATCTAGATATGGAAGAATGTTAAATACCGACAATATTGATTGTCTTGCCCTGGAATTTCATATTATAAATATATAATTAATCACAAGCAGAACACTGAGAGAGCGCCATCAGAGGGGTAACAGAGCATCAGCAGAGGAGCAGCAAATGAGCAACAAAACACTGAGAGAACACCAGGGCACCAGAACACTATCAAAGAAGCACTAGAACAATAAAGCTTTAATATAACAGCAACAGAGCACCGAGAGAACATCAGAGAAACAGACCACCAGAAACCAACAGAGCAGTAAGAAAACAGCACAGAAACAACAGAATAAGAGAGTAACAAATCACAAAGAAACCACCAAAACTGCACAAATATAACACAAGCAGTAAATCAGCAGAACATCAGAACACCAACAGTGATTTGAGAGAACACCGGCATAGGAGCACCCATGCACTACCAGAGCCCCAGACATCAATAGAACACCGGAGAAACAGAGCACTGATATCACCAACAGAGCTGTTTGAGGAAGCAGAGTAGCAACAAGGCATCACTGAGAGCGCCAGGAGAAAACCAGAGCGCTGAAGGAACTCCACCAGCAGAGGAAGAACAAAGCAAGAGAGCAGCGAGAGAAGAGCAGAGCTCCTCGTAGTGAGCCTGGAGCCTAGTCTCTGCGGGGAACCTAGGATATTGAGGCAAGCCTTTCATCCCTGTGTGGTCTATTCTCTCTCTGTCTCTCGCTCTCTCCCTATTTATCCCTCTCTCCCTCCCTCTCTCTCTCTCTCTCTATCTCTCTCTCTCTCTCTCTCTCTCCAGCATCTACGTAGTGCTCTGAAAAGCGATAGAGAAAGACAGAATACAGAATGTGAATGGGATTATTTGCTTTATGTGTGTGTTTATAAATTATATAATTATATATATATATATATATATATATATATATATATATATATATATATATATATATATATATATATATATATATATATATATATATATATATATACTGCCCTATCTGCATAGAGGTGAAATCCTATGTTATCTGAGTATGGAATGGCAAGTGCTTGGATAGGATTTAATTAATGATCTGATTGATGTATTGGTTAATCAGGTTGTTAGTGAGAATAAAATACCTCTATTCAAGACACTTAAGTATTCTTCTTTATTAAACTCAAAGTCCACTTTTCCTTCTGTCTTGATAACTATAACCGGGAACAGTTCTTAACAACACTAGTAACACACAGCTCCATTGTTTCCACACTATAAGTTTAATTAGGAACTAAATTATTAAAACTTTTTCGTCAGGTGCAAGAAGGCTGCAAATAAATAATAAATTATTTTACTGTGTTCTTTTACTCTTGAATCAAATATAAAAAGAAATTCATTAGAACTTAAGTATTAGAGTTACTAGAAAGTATATAATTTATGTAATGACAACAATTTGGTAAAACCATGGGCTTAATGCTGTAATCTAATTAAGGAAGACTGCCTAAATGCTGAAGCAAACTCTACAGAGTGCCTTTGCACGTGTTGTATAAGCACTATTAACATGGAGTTATGAGAAGAAAATTAAACTTAAAGATGTGCGACGAAGGATCGAGCCTTCACCACACCTTGCGTTGAATGACCCACATGAATTAGCACTTCATGATATACGATGCAATACTTATTGTTTCTGAATTGTTCCATCACACATATTAAAGAAGAAACACTATCATCATCACTTACACCCTCACTGTTTTGCCAGAGGCGTGCCGATACTACTGTTCAAAAACTTCGACGTATCTCCACACCGCCTGCACAGTACACACACTGTACTTAACATAAGAACATAAGAATGGAGGAACACTGCAGAAGGCCTACTGGCCCATACAAGGCAGGTCCTTATCAAAACCACCACTACCTAAGAATTTATTCCCGTACTCACGACACCAATCAAACCCAGCCCCTCCCACTCATATATTTGTCCTACCTCCACGAATCAAGTTCGGCTAACCAGTTTTCCTGAATCTATTCATAAATGCTACCTTACACTCAAAAAGCACATCGTCATAAAAAACATTTGCCTTCACGCATGCTTGCTGGAAGTCTAAGGCCCTTGCACACTAAAAACCTCTTCTACCCCTTCCCTCCATCCGATACTAGGACGACCTCTACCCCCCCCCTCTTCCTTCCACTACAGATATATGCACCCTACAGGTCATTCTATTTTGTTCTCTCTGATGTCCGAACCACTTCAATAACCCCTCTTCAGCTCTCTGGATAATACTTTTATTAATCTCCAAGCTACTGATTCTCTGCATAATATTCACACTACACATTGCCCTACACTGCCTCTAGCCTTCTTGTTGCAACATTCACCACCCATGCATCACAATCATATAAGACCATTGGTACCACTATACTCTCATACATAACCCTATTTGTTTCCATGGATAACGCTTTTTAGCTCCACAGACTCCTCACTACACCATTCGCCTTTATCCCCTTCGTCAGTTCTATGGTTTACCTCGTCTTTCACAGACCCATTTACTGACAAGTCTACACCCAAATATCTGAAAACATTCACTTCCTCTATACTCCCTCACTCCAATCTGATATGCAGTCTTTCATTACCTAATTTTTTTTTTTTGTTATCCTTATCACCTTGCTCTTTCTATATTCACTATATTCGTCCACCAACCTCTGCAACTTCTCTTCAGAATCTTCCAAAAGTACAGTTATCAAAAAAGTAGCTGTAACAACGCCTGTTTTGTGTTAGATTCTGTATCTTTTAATCTCACACCTCTTCCTAACACCCGAGCATTCACTTACATTCTCATATATAAATATATTGAACAACCATGGTGACATCACGCATCCCTGTCTAAGGCCTACTTTTACTGGGAAACCTCCCTCTTTTCTACATACTCTAACCTGGGATTCATTATCTTCGTAAATACCCTTAACGGCTTTCGGTAACCTATCACCTATTTCATAGACTTGAACAATCTGCCACATTGCTCCCCTATCCACCCTATTATATGCCTTTTCCAAATTCATATATGCAACAGATACCTCTTTACCCTTATCTAAATACTGTTCACTAATATGCTTCACTGTAAACACTTGGTCTACACATCCCCTTCCTTTCCTAAAGTGTCCTTGTTCATCTGCGATCCTCCTCACCGTTTTACTCTGAACTCTTTCAATAATAACTCTACCATACATTGCCAAGTATACTCAAGAGGCTTATTCACCTATATTTCTTACACTCTCTTTTGTCCCCTTTTCCTTTTAATACAAAGGAACTATGCATGTTCTCTGCCAATCCCTACGTATCCTATCTTTCATACATTCGTATTTATATATAAAAGCACTAACCATTCTAAAAACATATCCCCACCAGCTTGTAACATTTCTGTTTTGATCCCATCCACAGCTTCACGTACCTCCCCCACATTCACATCTGGCTCTTCCTCACTCCTCAAAGATGTTATCCATTCCTGTTCAATAGATAATATCACAGCTGCTCTATCTTCACCAACATTTAACAGTTCCTCAAAACATTCCCTTCATCTTCCCGATACCTCCAATTTACCGTCTAATAACTCTCCTCTTCTATTTTTTAACTGTCAAATCCAATCGTTCCTTAGGCTTTCTTAGGTTATTAATCTCACTTCAAAACGTTTTCTTATTCTCAGCAAAATTTGTTGACAGCATCTCTCTCTCTCATTTGCTCTCCTTTTACATTCTTTCACCACTCTCTTAACCTTTCACTTTCTCTCCATATACTCCTCCCTTTTTATATCATATCTACTTTGTAGAAAACTTCCCCTAACCTCTCCCCCCTCCCCCTACACCTACCCTCCTATATCCACAAAACTTCTGCTGAACACTAACACTGCATTCTTAAATCTTACCCATACGTCTTCAAGCTTATTACCTATAGTCTCACTAACTCATCTTTCTACCAATAGTTGTATATCTCTTACCCTAACTGTCTCCTCCTTTAGTTTATAAACTTTCACCTCTCTTACTTTCTGATACCATTCTCCTTGTACCCCATCTACCTTTTACTCTGTAGCTACAACTAAAAATAGACATGCACATCCCGAAGTCTACCCATCAGCCTTTCATCCACCAAAACATGGTCTAACAAACTACTGTCATTATGCCCTATATCATATCTTGTACGCTTATTTATCCTCTTTTCTTTAAAATATGTATTACCTATTACCAAGCCTCTTTCTATACACAGTTCAATCGAAGGTCCCATTATCGTTTAGCCCTGTCGTTGCAAGCTTACCTACCACACCCTCTATAACTGTTTCTCCCACTTTGGAATTCAAACCCCCTACGATAATTACTCTCACTTGTTCAAAATTATGTAAACACTCACTTCAACACTTCCAAAATCTCCTCTCTCCTCTAAACTCCACTCTTCTCCAGGTGCATAAACGCTTATTATAATCCACTTTTCATATCTGGCCCTTATTTTAACCCAAATAATCCTTGAATTCATTTATATTCTCTCTTCTCCTGCGATAACTGATCCATCAACATTATTGCTACCCATTCCTTAGCTCTAACACTCTGATACTCCTGACCTAATCCCATTTATTTATCACTGAAACTTCCCTACTCTCTTTAGCTTTGTTTCGCTTAGAAATATTACATCTAACTTTTTCATTCATAACAGGAGCAGTCATCTCTTTTTTTTTATCTTCACTACATCTAGTGTAAAGCACCCCTCTGGCAAGACAGTGATGGAGAGAATGATGATGAAAGTTTTTCTTTTTCGGGCCACCCTGCCTTGGTGGGAATCGGCCGATGTGTTAATATAAAAAAAAAAAAAAAAAAAAACAGCCATATCCCACAGAGACACAGTGACCTAGAAAGAAAAACGAAAGTTTCTGTGTTTAAATTTATTAAAGTATACAGGAGAAGGGGGTTACTAGCCCCTTGCTCCCAGCATTTTGTCACCTTTTACGACATGCATGGCTCACAGAGGAAAGATTCTTTTCCACTTCCCCATGAAGACGAAAGGAAATAAATAAGAACACAGAACTATTAATAAAAATAGAAGGAAATTCAGATGAGTGTGTATACATAAACATGCACATGTATATGTTGTGTGACCTTAGTGTAAATGCAGGTAGCAAGATGTACCTGTTTTTTGTGTATATGAGACAGAAAAAGATACCAGCAATCCTACCATTGTGTAAAACAGTTACAGGTTTCCATTTCACATGCATGGGTGGTTGCTGTCTACTAACCCACTACCAGCTGGTGCGTGTTCACCAGCTCTGAAATCCTGCTGGTTTGTTCGGAGAACAAATCTCTAAAAAAATTAGTGATCCTGTCTGTCGAGTTCCTTTTTTTCATGACAGTGGTCTTCCTGATGTTTTCTTTTGTGGCAGTAATTACACCTGGTATCTCGCAGGCAGTTGTTAGTGGTGTGCCCCCTCCTGTGACAGCGAGAGGTGCCTGGGAGGGAGGACTCCTATTTCCTGCACCTCGTTTCACTGCTGAATCAGCAGCTGATTTCTCTATAGGTTCTGCTGCTGATGAGCCCGACGATTACATACCTGGTGAGTGTTTTCTTGAGACTGTTGGTGGAAGATGAGACGGCTGTGGGAGGTTACCTCTTTCTCTTTCACATCCTCGCCCAGCCTTAAAAGATATAGCACTGCTGTTCGTGATTTGGCCTAGTGCTTGTTTAGATGCAGTGTCGGTCACCTGATTATTAGCTGCACCAATCTCTGGTTTACCTGGAGACAAACCTGACTCAGTATCGTCAGATGGAGCACTGCTGCAAGGTGTACCAGTAGGTGTTGGAACAGTGATGGCAGGTGTAATATCAGGTGTAGGAGGAGGGCTGACAGCTCCAAGGCTTGCCTCGTAGTTGAGTACTTGATCTGTTCCCTCTACTGTGATCAAAGAAGTTGTATTAGAATTTCTCTCTCTCTCTCCTTTGTTCCTCAGTATTATATTTAACCTAATAATAATACGTAGTTGAATCTCATAATAATTTTTTGGTAGCATGAATGTGCTCGAATTAAATTTTAATATATATTATGTGTAACTTAATGCTAATTTTGACTTGGAATTTAAGGTTCGCAAAATGACTTTTAATAGCAGGTCGTGATCACCTAAGATTACAAATGTAGCAATACATAATTCAGTTAATTTTCTAAATGTCGCGGTGAATTTCAGTGACTGCACGCAAACTGACGTTTACCTTTCTTGCACAATGTTTACTCAAGATTTATAGTTATTAAAAAATGTTCTTTACTTTTTATAGTGTATTCATTTTCAAATATTTCTATTCTTTGTTTTGCCTCTCAGAAGATCTGTCATGTTATTCATTAATGGTGTGGGCTTTACCTTGACCATTCCACAGTAAATTATCGATCTCATCTTCGATTGTTCTCGAGACACCAGTGAGATTCTCGTGTCCTCGTTGCTTTAAATATGTATAAGAAAACAAAGTCTCTGGTTTCCTTTGGACAAACTCTAGTCATGTTTGTCATATATTCTCCATTATGCTCTTATTTATAGTAAACGTTGCTTTTCTTCCTACTTTAATATACCTTGTTCTGTTACTCTATGATAGCTTGTTCTCCCACCCAAGGATGCCTTGTTTTATGAGTCCGTGATAGAGACTAGTAAGGTTTAAATTACGATGCACCTTATCTCTATAATACATATCTACTAATGGTTATTTATTTTAGTTAACCTAGTAAAATATGAAGTTGGTGTTTTATGGTCAGATTAAGTAAATATATATTCATATTATAGGTTCATTATAATATAAATCTTATATAGATGATATGATCGTACCTACACAATGATTGGTTAACACTTCGCCTGCAGTTTGATGCAGGGAGGTTGAGGGACTGGAGTGAGAAAAAAGATTTGAATTGTCCCTGAAATTAGGGGTAAATGGTTGTGTATCTGACTGCCTAGGTTCTACAGGTAGTTCAGTTCTCTTTGGGGTAATTCAGGTAGGTGCACCTGTGATGGGTTTCACAGTGACATCTGGAAGTACCAGGTGTTCTATGGTGAATCATGTGAATTCACTTTACACTTTTATTTTCACTTCCTCATGATCCTACTCATGATGGGTACTCAGATTTGACTCTCCTAATTATGTATTAGACGCTGGGTATTAGCTAGAAAAGGTTGCAAGGCATTTTTCCTGTCTAGCCTCATTTTCACTTCCACAAACAACAAACTATCTGTTTCACTTTTTCTCCTGGTGGACACTTGATAGTTGGACCTTCTAGTCTCG
This sequence comes from Cherax destructor, assembly GCA_009830355.1. Lineage (NCBI taxonomy): Eukaryota > Metazoa > Arthropoda > Malacostraca > Decapoda > Parastacidae > Cherax > Cherax destructor. The sequence goes on from WNWK01009831.1 coordinate 63,799, forward strand.
TGTGATGTATATACATTAGTGTACCAAGTGTAATGAACGATGATCAGTGAGAGAGGAAATCCCACAGGACAAAAAAACGAGGAAGAATTGTAGTCTGTATATTTAGACCTCCACTTGAGGTCCTCTTCACAAGCGTCATCTACCTTATTAATGAAACTCTGAATGAAATAGTTCTCTCTAAATCAAGATAATAGGAATGATATGATTTCGGTTTGTAGATAATATTTTACCTGTCTGGGATGAAACTTGGAGTGGTTTCACTTCCTTCTTCAACACGCTGAACCAACTAGCTCCATCCATTAAATTCGTAATAGATTGGAAAAACACAAATGCAGATTGCTAAACACTGCATGTGGCAAGATAGATGAAATAACTTATTACTAGCCTGGTGTACAGGGATATGGGAGTGACCGTCTAGCTTTGGCTAGGCACCCATAATTATCTGGTATCTGACTGAGGGGCTTAAGTACTGCGTGTATATATATATATCTATCAATAACTACACTGCACTAGCCAGGGGTCGAACCCATGATGCTTTGGCCCGCCTCGTGGTGAGCAAAACCACATGACGCTCTAGTCAACTGAACCACAGAATCCTTAAGAGTAGCGCATCCAGTAGGACTGAATGTTGTACTCGCTACCCAAGGACATACGGTGGTGTGGACGCCTCTAAGCTAATTTCATTCTACTACCTGTTTGGTGTACTAGCTCAACAAGCAGTATATTATATTATTGTAACCACGAACGAGTGGTATTGATCAATAACTACACTGCACCAAACAGGCTTGGGTAGCAGTACAACATTCAGTCCTGCTGGATGCTCTACTCTTAAGGATTGTGTGGTTCAGTGGACTAGAGAGTCATGTGTTTTCGCTCATCATGGGTTCGACCCTGGCTAGTGCAGTGTAGTTATTGATCAATACCAATCGTTCGTGGTTATAATAATATATATATATATATATATATATATATATATATATATATATATATTATATATATATATATATATATATATATATGTCTGCCGATTAGGTAAAACTTGCGATTTGGCTTAAATAGCAACGCTCACCTTGCCATATAGACAAGTGAAAATTTGTGTATGCAATAATTTGCCAAAATCATTCTGAACATAACGAAAAATATATTTCATTGTGTTTGTTTATTATTAAATTAATGTTAACGTATCTAAAATATATTTAGTTGTTTGGCTAATTAAATTGGCTTGTTGTAATAAGGTTAGGTAGGTTTCAAAGTTTCTCTTGGTACAAAATTATAAATTTTTACATTAACATAAATGAAAAAATATATCTTTAGAAAGGACTTAATTTTAGATGAGTTCTTGCTAATTGACCAGTTTTACCTAATCGGCACGACATATACGTATATTATTATAACCACGAACGAGTGGTATTGATCAATAACTACACTGCACTAGCCAGGGGTCGAACCCATGATGAGCGAAAACACATGACTCTCTAGTCCACTGAACCATATATATATATATATATATATATATATATATATATATATATATATATATATATATATATATATCGTGCCGATTAGGTAAAACTGGTCAATTAGCAAGAACTCATCTAAAATTAAGTCCTTTCTAAAATTTTCTCTTATACGTTTAAAGATATATTGTTTTCATTTATGTTAATGTAAGAATTTATAATTTTGTACCAAGAGAAACTTTGAAAACCTACCTAACCTTATTATAACAAGCGCAATTTAATTTAGCCTAACCCAACTTAATATATTTTAGATACGTTAACATTAATTTAATAATAAACAAACACAATGAAATATATTTTTTTCGTTATGTTCAGAATGTTTTTGGCGAAATTATTGCATACACAAATTTTCACTTGTCTTATATGGCAAAAAGAGCGTTGCTATTTAAGCCAAATTCGCAAGTTTTACCTAATCGGCACGACATATATTATATTATATATATATATATATATATATATATATATATATATATATATATATATATACATATATATTTCAATAACAACACTGCGACAAGCCGAGTATTCGAACCCATGTCGTTTTGGTCCGCCTCATGTGAGCGTAAATCACATGACGCTCTAACTCACAGGATTAGGTTAGAGCGTCATGTGATTTTCAGGAGGAGAATGAAATAGCTTTCGCCCATGCTTGAGACTCTTGCTTTCCTTTGTCCATTGCTTTCTTTCAATCACTGCCATCCTTCACTCACTGCTGCTCTTCATTCACTGCCTTCCTTCACTCACTGCTGCTCTTCATTCACTGCCTCCCTTTACTCACTGTTTCCCATCATTCCAAGCACTCAATGTCTCCCTTCACTCACTGTTTCCCATCATTCCAAGCACTCACTGCCTCCCTTCACTCACTGTTTCCCATCATTCCAAGCACTCACTGCGTCCCTTCACTCACTGTTTCCCATTCCAAGCACTCACTGACTCCCATCATTCGAAACACTCACTGTCTCCCTTCACTCACTGTTTCCCATCATTCCAAGCACTCACTGTCTCCCTTCACTCACTGTTTCCCATCATTCCAAGCACTCAGTCTCCCTTCACTCACTGTTTCCCATCATTCCAAGCACTCACTGCCTCCCTTCACTCACTGTTTCCCATCATTCCAAGCAGTCACTGCCTCCCTTCACTCAATGTTTCCCATCATTCCAAGCACTCACTGCCTCCCTTCACTCACTGTTTCCCATCATTCCAAGCACTCACTGCCTCCCTTCACTCACTGTTTCCCATCATTCTAAGCACTCACTGTCTCCCTTCACTCACTGTTTCCCATCATTCCAAGCACTCACTGTTTCCCATCATTCTAAGCACTCACTGCCTAACTTCACTCACTGTTTCCCATCATTCCAAGCACTCACTACCTCCCTTCACTCACTGTTTCCCATCATTCCAAGCACTCACTGCCTCCCTTCACTCACTGTTTCCCATCATTCTAAGCACTCACTGCCTCCTTCACTCACTGTTTCCCATCATTCCAAGCACTCACTGCCTCCTTCACTCACTGTTTCCCATCATTCCAAGCACTCACTGCCTCCCTTCACTCACTGTTTCCCATCATTCTAAGCACTCACTGCCTCCCTTCACTCACTGTTTCCCATCATTCTAAGCACTCACTGCCTCCCTTCACTCACTGTTTCCCATCATTCCAAGCACTCACTGCCTCCCTTCACTCACTGTTTCCCATCATTCCAAGCACTCACTGCCTCCCTTCACTCACTGTTTCCCATCATTCCAAGCACTCACTGCCTCCCTTCACTCACTGTTTCCCATCATTCCAAGCACTCACTGCCTCCCTTCACTCATTGTTTCCCATCATTCCAAGCACTCACTGCCTCCCTTCACTCATTGTTTCCCATCATTCCAAGCACTCACTGCCTCCCTTCACTCATTGTTTCCCATTATTCTAAGCACTCACTGCCTCCCTTCACTCACTGTTTCCCATCATTCCAAGCACTCACTGCCTCCCTTCACTCACTGTTTCCCATCATTCCAAGCACTCACTGCCTCCCTTCACTCCACGCCCTTACTCCTTCCCCTTCCTCTTCCAATTACTATAATATTCAAGTCTTCAAATGAAATTCGAGCTGGGAAGCGTAGTCATCAACCCTCAAGTTTACTTAATATTTTGACTCGCCTTTACGTTTAAGCCAGCCTCGGTATGAAATGACTAAATCTTTATTGAGTAGTTATATTGAATACCTTTATTTAGGAGCTTTTTGAACAGGTTTTTATGGATAGCTGCTGTTGCCTCTTTTCCCTGCCCATGATAACATCATGCTTATGATAATGACTTCATTATCTATATTGAAGCACTAGTTTTCCACACGAGATTAAATTATTGCCGTGGCGGTCTCTCTCTCTCTCTCTCTCAAGAACTTGTTTAAAAATACCTAACCTTATTATAACAAGCGCAATTTAATTTAGCCTAATCCTACTAAATATATTTTAGATAAGTTTACAATAATTTAATAATAAACAAACAGTGAATTTTTTTCCGTTAGGTTCCCTTTATCTTTCTCCCTCCCGTGCATTCTGTATCTCTGATGTGGCGTTTTTAATTTCTTCTATACCGCCGCCCATCTTGTTGGGTGATTTAACGCTCACCATCACCTGTGGGGAGGGTCCCACTGCGACTCGTGGTGGTCAGTTGGAGAGACTTCTCGCTTCTCATCCTCTTTGTTTTAAATACGGGTGCTCCTACCCATTTCGACTCTCGCACTCAGTCTCTCTCCTGCATTGATCTTTCTATTTGTTCCTCGCCCATTGCACTTGATTTCACGTGGTCTGTTCTTCCAGATTTACACGATAGTGATCACTTTACTAGCTTCGTAGCCCTCGTTGGCAGTTTGCTCGAGCAGATTGGAACTTATACTCCCATCTTACCACCTGTTGTGAGGATCCCCTTTCGTCCTCTATTGATGAACTGGCACACCAATTCTCGACCTTCGTCCTATCCTCCAAACCTCAGGTAGGCATTCTCAGACATGCGTACCTTGGTGGTCTCCTACATGCGCCCGTGCAGTGCGTTTAAAACGTGAAGCGTGGGGCCGCTATCGATATAATCGTACCACGGAGCGTCTGTTAGATTTTAAGAGGGCAAGGGCAGTTCCTCGCCGCGTCAGTCGCGACGCTAAACGCACTTGTTGGCGAGACTGTGTCTACCATTACCTCGTCTTCCCCTATGTGCGGGATTTGGTAAAAGGTGCGGAAGTTGTGTGGCAAGTACACATCGGACCCAGCTCCCGTTTTGCGGGGGACCCAGCTCCCATTTTGCGGGGTTGATGTCGCAGAACCTCTCGAAGTTGCCACAGAAATCGAGAACTATCTTGTCAGTATCTCCCGAGGGCTTCACCTCTGTTCCTTTTTAAGGGGGGCTCCTTGACGAGGTAAAGAGGCTATCGGTCTGAAGAATTGGACCTCTTGGTCTTCTTCCTCAGACCAAACCTAATTACCCCCCAATCCCCCCTCCCCTTTCCCATCTTCCCCATCCTCCTCCTCTTCATCTCTCCCTTATTCCCTTCCCATTTTTACCCTGTGAGCTTCTCTCCACAAGCATTCTGGTTCATAGGTAGGGGAAAGGGTACCGTGGTCCATCCCATTCCATTGAGGTTCTTGGCGGTGGTGTAGTTTGCCGTGGAATCTGGATTGCCTCTCCAGTCGTCCAAGGAAGTGGCTTTGGGTGTCTTTCGGGCGACGGATGTATCTCTGGAGGCCACCTTTCGGATTCCAGGGGTGGAGGCTGAAGGAGGTATGCTTTGTGGTGGGTATCCGGCCGCCCTCTCTTTTGTCTGCCGAGGTGGCTAGGTGGATGTGAGGTTGCTGGTTTACTGGCATGAAGGGTAGGGTATGGCACGGGTTCCATGCAGCATCTGCACTACTTGCGGTGTTGAGGTCCTCTTGGGTGCGGAGGGGGATTTACGCCCCTTTCATTCCTCCTAGGAGCTATTCCTCCATGTTCCCCCCTTTTTTTTATTCTTTTTTTTTTCTTTTTATTTTATTTTCTTCTTTCTTTTTTATTTATTAAAAACAAAAAGAAAGAAGTAACCTAACCATGGACGACCCAATCTGTGAACCTACTACCCCTGGGCCCCTTCCTGATACCACACCCAGTTCTGACCCTACCTCCTTAATTGGACAACTTTTCGGACACCTCCAATACCTCTGTACCTCTTGCTGGTGCCGGTTCGTCACCTGCTTCAGGTACAGGGGTTCCGACCAGCATTTTTGACACGTCTGACCTTCGCTCTTCTCTGACCTTGATTCCGGCTTCTCCCTCTATGGTGTTGCAATTTTCGGATCGCTCGCCCGTCCCATGTCGGACCACCTCTGGTCCCGCATTCAAACGACCAAGACCCTTACATGACGATTCGACACTTCATTCTCATTCATCTCAGAAACGACCAGCGTGTCGTGCACTCCCCTTAAACACTTTGTTTCACACTACTCAATGGATAAAGTTTTTACTCTAAGACTGACTTCTCCAACTACCTATCTTTCCGATCATAGTATTGGTAAGGCTCTTCTACGCCATGTAGGTAAAGATATCTCATTTCATGCTCTCAAGAGCGGCACTTGCATCACCACGGTCCAGAATACTGGCCAAGCTCGCGATCTTTCTCTCCTTACGACCATAGATACTATTCCTATCACTATTGACAAACATCATTCTCACGGGCAAACTCAAACCCAAAAGATCATACAACAGACTATTAAAGGAAATAATCATGTTCCTTTCTTAAAAAATAAAACAGGGTGGAATCCTTTGATACTGACAAGCTTGGTTTATTAAATTTAAATGTTCATTTCTATGCATGGGAGGAGAGAGAAAAAACTTATCTAAAAAATCTATCATTTTTCATCTCGCCTCTTGACAGCTTGAGTATAAAAGTCATTGGTGTTGACACAGCAATTTCGGTGACAAATTTGAACTCTTGGTTAATCCTGATTTGATTATTTCATTCACTTGTTGGCAGGAATCTACTGGTGCATATCTCTCTCTCTCTCTCTCTCTCTCTCTCTCTCTCTCTCTCTCTTCTCTCTCTCATACACACACACCATATATGAGAGAGAGAGAGAGATGCACCTGTAGATTCCTGGTATTTAATAACAACATTGCGACTAGCCGGGGGATTGAACCCGTGTTGTTTTAGCCCGTCTCATGGTGAGCGAAAATTCACGACGCTCTAACCCACTGGACCATCCAATCCTACAAAGATCATGCACCCAGCAGAGCTAGGTGTTGTACCGTGATCTGAGGACATACGATGGTGTGGGTGCCTCAGAGTTAATTTCATTCTATTCCCCGTTTGGTGTACTAGCCTCCACAAGCAGCATATATAGTATTGTAACCACGAAAGAGTGGTATTTAATGAATAACGACACTGCAACTAGCCGGGGGATCGAACCCATGTTGTTTTAGCCCGCCTCATTGTGAGCAAAAATTCACTGGACTATCCAACCCTACAAAGATCACGCACCCAGCAGAGCTAGGTGTTGTACCGTGATCCGAGGACATACGATGGTTCCTTTGTAATAGGGATGACAAACGCCGGAGCAACAGGGCCAACATCCATCTGGGAAAACAGGTGGTGAATCGGGGTTGTCTCGGGGAGAATCAGCTTCGTTAGCGCTTGAGTTGGCTAAACTCAGTCTTGAGAATACCAGGGAGCAACGTGCATTTGCTAAGGAATTTGGAGGAGGAATTTGATAAATGGAAAGGAGACAGTATCGACGTACTATGGATGACAATTTCAATGTTCAGAAATGGCCATCACAAAGCTCGAGCTTTGCGATGGCCATTCGAGCATCGGACAGCACTCATTCCTACAGCATTATACGGAAAAGCACAGAAATTTACAGCTGGTTTAAGTGGGAAGATTTTGCAAAGTACGACGTTGTGAAAACAGATGTCCTCGGTGCATATCAGTACAATCCTGCCAAACATAGGTGAGAATTTTAACTGAGCAAGCGTCAGTTGGGTCAGTCCCATGTGGACTTTGTCCGTGAACAAATTAAATCGTTCACTAAGTGGTACAAGTCAACTGGTGTGTCTAATTGCAGTGGGCTAGTGCAGCTGGTCCTTATGGACACACTTCTCTAATCACTTGGACCAGGGGTTCGGGTGTTTTTAGAAGACCATTCAGTCGCAACTGTTATGGAGTCGGCTAGACTTGCTGACACATTTGAGGCCAACCACTCCTTGTTTGAGCGGTCTCAATTTTTCTTCCCAGCAGCCTGGTATGAACAGAGATCATCGTGGACGGACTTCTATATTTCATCCGAAGGTGGAAGCTGGAGTTGAAAAACAACATCTGCCTCAAAATCAGCAAGGAGCAAGAGACAAGATTCCCGAACCCATCACATGTTACTGTTGTCATAAGCCTGGTCACATAAAGGCTACTTGCTCAAAGCTAAGGTAAACCTGCTGCTAGTGGTAAGTTGACTAGACTACTACTATTACGAAAAATAACCATGCTTCCGTCTAAAACGAATCAGCGGGAAATAGATGCCTGTATGGTACCCTTTTATAGTCAAAGTCAAATCTCCCTTAAGGAGCAGGAAAGTTCCATTGAGGTATCCACCTTCAGGGATACCGGGGCTTATTGCTCCTTTTAAAAGAGAGAGTACTTCCAATTTCTGAAGAGACCTCATTAAACTCCTCAGTGTTATTAGAAGCTTATGAGGGAGCTGTATTTTCTGTCCCTCTGCATAGAATATTTGTTAAAATGCAGTATTATACTGGGTATTGAGCTGTAGGTGTGTCTGGGGATTCCCCATGAAAGATGCTTTATTGTTTCTTGGCAACAACATTTTAAATTCTAGATGTTGTCCGATCCCATTATAGCCACCGAAACCTCTTTTCCGATGTTGGCTATAACTCTGGCAATGTCCATAGGAATGTCTAAAATGAATGCAGATCGTACCTTGGAGGACTCTGATCTAGGACAAGACAGTTTATTTTATGGGGAAAACTGGTCAGGGCCTCGTAAATCTAGTGAAAAGTCGCTGATCAATCTTTAAAATTCCGGGGTCACAGGATTGCCAGACATTTCTGTTTCCATGACTGAGGGACTGTGTTTTCGAGAAGAACCACTTTTAAAACTGTCATGGGTGACTCTGTTACTGTTGTGAGTGTCAGCAAGTGGGTAAGCCTGGAGACTACATTAAACCCGTACCACTTTGTCCCATACCCACTAATGGAGAGCCATTTGCAGACCGAATCATCGACTGTATGGGACCCTTGTATGTAACCAATATTTGTTTAAAATTCGTGATAATACTAGGTGTCAGGTCACTAGACTACACGTGTGTTCGTAATATATATATATATATATATATATATATATATATATATATATATATATATATATATATATATATATATATATATATATATATATATGCAAAAAGATCACAGTAATCAGGTGATATCAAAATATGCAAGACAACCACTATGAACAAATAGAGGAATTCCAAGCGCTTTCGTGACTACTCACATTATCAAGGAACTATAAAAGGAAACATGACAAGAGGACTTATATAAGGGGCGAGACTACACCTCACAGTCACATCACACTAACAAAGACTACACCTCACAGTAGCGTAACATCTCACGACTCTGTGAAGAGGAAAATAAGAAAGGACCTGAAACTCTTCCCAAGAATTAAGATTAGTCCAATTTATCATTAAATTCTTCCCAAATTTTATTAATTATAAAAGAATCCAATTTATATAAACCAAAAGAAATATTCATATTATTTTCAAAACTGCTTTTAATGAAACATGATTCTATTATATTTCTCTCAACCATGGACTTGCTTGATACAACCTTCTCAGCATTTTGAAAATCAATTGGATGGTTAAAATCTTCACATGAATAAATAGAGCATTAGAATCTTGTCCAGTTCTAATGCTATATTTATGTTGTTTTAATCTTAGTTCAAGACTTTTACCAGTTTGACCATAATAAACTTTATCGCATATTTTACAGGGAATCTTATAGACACATCCGTCAGCATTTTGGGGGGAATTTTTTATCAAAAGTCTTTTTACTGTATCAAGATTTTTAAATGCAACTTTGATATTAAAATTCTTAAGAAAGGAAGGCATATCAACCAAGTTTTCATGGTAAGGGAGAACCAACATATTTTTGGTTGAATAAGGTTGGTTGTCCCTTTTGGGATTGTAAAAAGTATTCCTAGCTATTTTAAAAGATTTATCAATTATGTTTCTAGGGTATTTTAAATCATTAGCTATTTCATAAATTTTCGAGATTTCTTCATCTATGAACTCTGGACTACAAATACGTAAAGCTCTCAAAAACATTGAAGAAAAAACCGACACTTTAACTCTATCTTGATGTGAAGAGTAATAGTGTACATAGGAACAATTATTTGTGAGGTGTAGTCTTTGTTAGTGTGATGTGACTGTGAGGTGTAGTCTTGCCCCTTATATAAGTCCTCTTGTCATGTTTCCTTTTATAGTTCCTTGATAATGTGAGTAGTCACGAAAGCGCTTGGAATTCCTCATTTTTCATAGTGGTTGTCTTGCAAAATATATATATATATATATATATATATATATATATATATATATATATATATATATATATCGTGTCGATGCATGCAGGGGATGATATGAAAAGCTGTAAGCCACCTGCCTGAAAGCTGGCTGCCTTGGATCAACGTCTAGCGTGAGCTGGACGCCAAGGTATTGGTCCAGTGTGGTACGGTCGGCAAAGCACTGCATACCTTGTCACAAGGTTAGTAGG